>JAJPGS010000814.1:0-72270 GCA_028654335.1 Alnus rubra
TCCATGTAGCTGGTTTTGAGTAACAGAGAAATAGTAAATGGAAGATATATTATAAATTAGAGGAGGGATCGTACCAGACAAATTATTCCCATAAAGTTGAAAAATTCCCAAGCCTGATAGGCGGCCAAGCTCACTAGGTATGCTCCCTTGTAGATTGTTCAGAGAAGGAAAAGACTATTCAAAGAAGAAAAGTTCCCTATCCACGCTGGGATAGTTCCTGTAAGGTTATTCACACCAAGATTAAGGTAAACCAACTTTGACAATGAACTGAACTGCTCTGGAATCTGCCCAACAAGTTTGTTGTAGCAACATCAAGCACTCTAAGTTGTGTACAGTGACTTAGATTAGTCGGAAGGTTTCCACCAAAGGAATTGAAACTCAAGTTGAGATGCTGCAGCTGCCGTAGTCTTCCCACTTCTTGAGGAATTTCACCGTAGATGCTGTTTTTTCTCAGGTTGATTCCAGTAAGGTAGTAAGATTTCCCATAGAAGGTGTTATGGAGCCAGCCAATCTTTGATCTTCCAGGTTCAGAACCATGACTCTTTTACTGGAGGGGCTGCATGAAACGCCAAACCAGTTGCAGAAATGGGTGGAGTCATTCCATGAGCTCATGATTTGAAGTGGATCTTCACTAATCCGACTCTTGAAGTCAAGCAACGCCAGGCGATCAGTCTCATTTGCTGCAAAAGCGAAATTCTTGCAGATTTCAAACCTGAGCTCATAAGCAAAAGAAGAATTCCATGAAAGAATATGAACAAAATCCACTTGGAATGAAGACAAGAGTGCTTCATCTGATTGGGAATATAATTTGCTGGATTGAAGATATCGAAAAGTCCCAATGAGAGTTGAAAGGAACAAAATTTTGGTGGGTGGACCTTTTGGTATAGAAAATTTAGCTAGATGGCGGGGTTCAACTTCTGAAGCAGATTTTCATTCAGTATGATAGTAGTTGGGTGCATAGGTAAAGAAATTCTGGCATGTGAAATTGGGTTTCTAAATCTAAATCAACTATTTTCAACGGTGAGAAAATGAAATGATAATCGCAATTTTTTTTTTTTCCTGGGTTTCTTTGGATTTTGAGGGACAAAGTTTCAGAGGGGGGTATTTATAAGCCAGAAGGAAAATCTTGGAGAAAGAGGCTTTGAAAAGCCTTGAAGGTGTCGTAAATAAGAATAGAATCGTTGTTGTGCCCTTGTTGGAATCTAAGAAAGGAGTCGTTGAAGTTGGAGCTGGGACCTTTACATTGTCGTTCAATAAACCAGAGGGGTGGGAAGGGAATAAGATACCATATTTCTAATAAGCAAGAACAATAAATTTAAATGATAAAACATGGTTAGAAAAGATGATAAAGAAGCATCGATAAATATACATTCTTCCAACCTTCCAATGATATATCAATATCACTGTGTGACATAGCAACCAAATGTCTTTTCATAACACAGAGTGAACATAATCTATTTATAAAAAAATCAAAAACTCCAAGTAATCAACAAGTAATAAACAAATGCTCCTAAATCAAATACATTTTTCTGACCATCATTTGTCTCACCATAAGACCGACCCTTCACACATAGGAAACATAAAGAGAAAGCTGAGGATAGGTGACAATTTTCGCGGAGAAAGGTCGACTCTTGATATTGGGATCTTATATTACTCTATTCAACCCGTTTGACAGAAGTCCACCGGAGCTTCGTGGAAGTCATCTTGAGCTTTAATTCTCTTAAATAAAACATGCTCATATGGACAAATACAGACCGAGCCTCCCGACCGAGCTTCTCCAGAGTCTTTAGAATCCAGTACGAAGTCAAACTGAAAATAATTTTCGTTGACTATTATTTTCGCCACCACCAAACACCAAAAAATGCCGAAAACATTTTACGCCGAAATAAACGGAGCATTAATTAAGAGAAGGATAACTTCTAGTGAGCTAGTGAGCTCTGAACTAGATAAAGCCACTCCAAATTTGTTGTACCTCTCCAAGGGTACCAAATCTAGTTGATCCCTACAAATAATATTAATGCCAGCCGAAGTTTGTTTTGTAGCCTCTCTAATGCGCTTCTCTGTACAAATTCCTCTTGGGGCATAGCTAGGAAAGCTCTTTTCCAGGGCAGCGTTCTTCCTCTCAATGCCACTATAGATTCCAGGCTCCAGCAACGTTACTGCATAAAATGTGTAAAAAATAACATAATGGCCCTGTGAATATATAACTGCTCTCTGATTCTCAATGAGTGCAGGAAAGCACTCTAGTCTTCCAAAGTCCTCATTCCTAGGTACATGTTTCTCATCAATAATATTGGCATGAATCCAATTTGGTTAAGAAAATTAACTAAACAATACAATACAAAATTTGAAATATTCAAAAACATCTTATTATCACATGCATGCATACTGGAAAAAATTTAAGGCCATAAACATGAAGAATAATATACCTAGTAAATGGAAGCATTAAGGAGTCTTTAGGAGGCTTGAATATCCACAAGAGGAGTGGGATAACAAAAGTAGAGGGGGTTCTGATTCTTCTGAACATGCGCGGGCATAAACAATAACATAAGGAGATAAAACAGAGACCAAGTATAAGAAGATAAAACAGAGTACTAAGTTACTCGGACCTGGCCGCACAAGAAATCGTCGAGTCTGTGTTATAGCCCCAGAGGAAATGAGCGATAGGATTGTTGCGTTTATTCCTGTCGGCCTCGTCTAGTTCGCAGAATAAGTTTTTAGAATAAAATTACTATTCCATAGAAATAACTATTTGTGTTGTGAAATGTTTGTGTGTTATATGGTAAAAAGTGATTGATGTGATATAAAATTTGAGAATGTTTTATAGAAAAGTGAAAAAATTTGTTTTGTAATGAATTTTTTTATTTGAATAATAATAAAAATTATTGATGTGATATAAAAAGTGTAAAAAAGTTAGAATGTTTTTGATTTGATATTTTTAAAAGAAGTGAAAAGAAATAGAGGGAGAATGAAAATTGTTTGCCAAACTAGCCATATTTCTTTATTTGTTTGAGCACTCCCAATGAATTATCTATTTGCAATTTTAAGCTAGAATAGATAATAAAAGTGTTAAAAGAGACTCCATCAGCTTAAGTATTCCAACTCTATAATAGATTTTCCTTAATTCCATAAATAGTGGAACTCTACATGTAGAGTTATACTATTCATTTATTCTTTATCTCCACTTTTTTAGCTTTGCTTTTTTCCTTTTTCCCTCTACCACTCCACGTTTTTTTTTTTTTTTTTCTTCCTTTATAGTGGAGATTTAAGAGAAAGTGTGCAAAGTAGTGGAGTTATAAAGCGAGACCCACGTGAAAAAAAATACTATAATGAAATAAATAAATAAAAAAAAATAAAAAAAATAATATAGAGTTAAGAATAGATAATCGGATGTATAGTGCATTTAAAATTCATTAGCTAAACTAGATAAAATAGATTTTTATTAGCTAATCTAGATTGAAAAATACATAAACTATTGGGAATGCTCTTAGGGACCTATTCCTTGGAATAGCTATTCTATGAGAATAATTATTTCTTTACGAAGAGGAATAGCTATTCTTTTTATTTTTCAGAGGATAGCTATTCTTGAGGGAATAGACAATCTTTTCAAAAAAAAAAAAAATATATATAATTTTCTTAATTTTTCCAAACAAAACTTAAAAAAAAAAAATTAAAGAATTAAAAGATTAAAAAAATTAAAAAATTAATTAAAAACAAAAAAAAAACAAAGAATTTAAACCAGATTTGTGGGTGGCCGACCACCCACATATCTAAGGTCCAACATTTATTATTATTTTTTTTTTAAAGATTTAAGTTTTTTTTTGAAAAGTAAGAAATTATTTAGATTTTTTTAATAATTTTGAATCAATTCTAATTGTGGTATATGTGTTGTTACCAAATTAAAGAATTGAAATAATTATTTAATTTTACTTTTCTTTATTCCCAGTAATGATTATTCATTTTTTTTTTAATGAAATACACCTTCTTCGAACCAAATAAAACCTTACTTTTTGGAGGAATAGGTTTGCATGAATACTATAAGTTAGGACTGAATTTTTTTTTGAGATATTCAAGTCAAACAACATTACACGGCATTTCACGGTCGGGTTGTGGAACTTTTCTACCGTGACTGCAAGGTTCGGTTGTTCTTGACGTGGATTTCACCGGCAGGCTCCTTTGGACGGAGATAGTTCTTGGCATTAGTTGGCATTGGATTTAAAACAGCTTTTCTGTTTTAAAAACAACAAAACGTGTTTAAGTGGCAACGATGGAATCCGTTTTTTTTTTTTTTTTCTTCTTCGTTTTCTTCTTTCGCTTAATTTTTTTACCACTGGATGACCAAGCTCTTCTTCATGTCCACCCAGCAATAAAGGAATGAGCTCTTTCTCTCTTTTCTCTGCAGCTATGGGTGGGATTCAATGGCTGTTGGCTCCGCAGTGATTGACGTATACTTCGAGATTTCACGGGTTGAGATGGCAAGGGAGATGTTCGTGAAATCTTGAGATTTGGATTTGGACTAATATGCAGTTAAGTTGTGGGTAATCATATTCTTAATCTGTATATGGGTAATCATATTCTGAATTTGAACGTGAAATCTAAAGATTTGGATTGTGCACAGAAGTTGTTCGACGAAATTTCTGAAAGAGATATTCGTACGGGAACAATCCTTATATCGGGCTATGCACGAATTGGGGCATCTAGAATGGTGTTCGACCTCTTTAATGATATGCGAATTGAGGGTCTTCGTGCAAACCAATTTACACTGTCAAGTGTTATAAAGTGTTGTTCTCGTGTAAGTGATCTCCGAATGGGTAAAGGAAATCATGGGTGGATATTAAGAAAATGGTTTAATTTTTCGTTGTGTTTAGATAGTCTCCCTTGCTCGAGTCTGGAGTTTATATTAATCTCAGGAACTATGGTGGTCACTGGTCAGGTAATATCGATCCTCTAGTCCTCAAGGGTAGGGCTGAGCAAATACCCGCAATCCCCACCTTGCCCCGCCCCGCACCTATGGTGCGGGCCACGGGGCTAGATTTGGGCCCCCCGCACGGTGCGGGGCGGGTTGCGGGGGGAGCCCTTGAAATTTTGCGGGTCCCCACCCCGCAGATTTTGAAAAAAAAAAAAAAAAAAGGGAAAAAAAGCCACATTTTGGTCGAGGAAGCGAGGAACTTCACTTTCTTTTTTTCTTTTCTTACTCTCCTTTCCTTCGGTCTAGTTCTAACTTCTAACCCTAAGTTTTCCCTAACTCCCTATCATGGCAGCAAAGCGCTGCACGGCGGTCCTGCAGCACCCCACGGTCCCCACTCGCCTCACCGGCCCGCATGCACGGACGCACCCACAATCTGTATATCTCCCATTCTCCATTTCTCTCGTTTAAAATTTTGGTCTTTTTTCCCTGTTCGACGATGCCCTTAATGCTGTGAACTTGGTTGCTCCTCCATTTTGAAGCTCATCTTTTTCTGTATATTGATAATAAAGAAACCCATTTTGGTCGAGAAATGGTTTGGTGGGTGTTTGCTTTTTTTCATTTTTTTTACTGAACTTTTGGCCAAAAGGGGTTCATGTAATTTGATTCTTTTGGCTTTTGGCATGTTAGTGTCTAGGACACTGGGTTATTAGAATGTCAGTTTGATTTATCAGTCTTCTTGGAAGATGTTCATAAAGAAAAGCTCATACCTTGTAATGGTTATGTATTAACCCGCGGGAATCCCCGCCCCGTTTATCCCCTCCCCAATTATCCCCGCACCACACGATTTCAGTATGTTTGTATTCTTTATATTTGTGAATAGACTGCTTTGATGCAAGCCTGTCAGCATGGTCATTGAAGTCGTTTAGAATCTGGTTGTTTTCGGAGCCAATTGAAGATTTTTACTCCTAGCCATTTTCCCATATTTCATTACTTTGAGTGGTTTGGAAAATTTATGAGATAAGAGTATGACAAATTTGTGCGGAATTTAGATTCACAAAGCAGATTATCCAAAAGTAAGAACATTTAATTAATATCCAAAAGTAAGAACATCCGATGGTTAATCATTAAAAAAAGAAAAAAAAAAGTTGTTAGAGTTAAACAAAACTGGTACGAAAATTATATAACAATCATTTCTTAATCACATCATTATATCATAGTTATCTTTATCATGATAACTATTTTTGCAGAATACAATGAAGCCCAAAAATTCGTTGTTGTTTAGTTGCGTTTTGCACAAACAAAACAAAATTTAAATACCCTCGAATTTTCTATTGTAGCTATTGCAACAAGAGACAGAGATTGCTAGTGAACATACATAAATAACTGCTATTCAAATCAATATATAGTCTACCACAGTAAATTGCTAAATCAATTGACACTTAATTCAGACTATCAGATTAAATAATTATCAATGATTATTTAAAATAACCATTAGATCGTAATTATTTAATCTAAACCGTTATATCAAAATTGATTTGACCTTACAGTTTACTTTAGTGATGGTTTGAATAAATCTAACCATTGGATCTATCTAAGAATCATCACATGGTCATGATCAGATCGAGGATCCTAACCGTCCAAAATTGAATGGTCATGATCAGATCGCTCCGATGCCAAGTGCCAAGTGCGCCATCAAGGCGCCACTAGCACCCTACAACCCATTGCCACGCACGCGCGCGTTCGGTGCTTCGTATCGTACTAGAGTACACGCACATGCATATACCCAAAAAATTACTTTAAAGCAAAAGCTTAAAGTGTGTTGGGCGTTATAAATGTCAACCCAATTTCTCTTTTCTCGTGTGAGCCGCTCTTCATCCAATATTCTTTAAGACCTTTGATTTAAAACATTTCAAAAACACAAAATAAATATATAGCTATGTAGTCCAACCGCCACAGGTATTCATCTGGAAATGAAATCACAAATTGGAGACTTTGGTTTTGATACCTCTTTGATGCAGCAGTGAGTGAAAAACAATAGGAGACAAGTTATTGTAAAACACAACACACAACTATGTCAGAGACGTCTCATCCCCAAGGAAATTGTAATATCCTCAAACGTTAATGTTAGGACTTTTAATTACATCACTTCATAAAGTCCTACCACTTATTTGATAAGAAATAAGAGTAACAAAAAAAAGAAGATAAAAAAACAAATTGATAACAATTAAACTCCTAACACATATCTATTACTCCAGACGTGAAGGAGTACTTCTTAAACTTCAGCTTGACCTCGGTTGGTGATGACGCTAGACGGCGTTGAAATGCATGCGTCTCTAATTGCCCCAAGTTTGTTGACGACATCATTTGTGGGCAACCGCTCATGAGGAGATGTTTCAGAGCACAACAGTCCAATCTGCAGCACTGAGACCAAGCAATCCTTAACTCTGCTTCCGGCAACGAAATGATCATCAACTTCTATGTCATCGTTATTTGTCTCATCATCAACATCTTCTTCACCTTCTTCAAAGGGCATTGACGAGTCCACTATATCCATGACGCATTCCGGCAAAGCCATTGCAATGAACTTGTGAATGCTCAGGCCATCTTTGAACATGTCATCGGTAGGTCTTTTCCCAGTGAACATCTCCAGCAACAGTATCCCATAGCTGTAAATATCTCCAAGTACAGAAACTTGGCCACCCATCCCATACTCTGCAATTTATTAATATATGATCACTAAGATACAATAGTCTTCTAAACTTATACAATTTCTCCACTAATGCATTTTACTACTATTCAACAATTTTGTTTTGTTTTGTTTTTTCTTTTTACGAAAGAAAAAGCACTTATTTCCGAAGACCCCGAGTATTGAAATTTTCCATTCATATATATATGTAAAATATAGGACTTAAAAATTAATCGTATCAATATTATGCTTAACCTCTCATTCATGTTTGATGTGCGAAACTTAATTGAGCAGAGTTATTGCAGGTTGAAAATATACCTGGAGGAATGTACCCAACGGAACCTTTCAGCACAATTGATAAGGACTCTGACAGGGTTTCTTTTTTAGAGGGATTATGTGATGCTTCAAAGATGAACTTTGCTAATCCAAAGTCACCGACATGTGCTACCATATCTTCATTAAGGAGGACATTACTTGGCTTTATATCACAGTGAACAATTGGCGTTTCACAATGAAGATGAAGATATTCCAATGCATAAGCAACATCAATGGCTATGTTTATTCTCTGAATAAAGCTCAATCTCTTACATTGATGTTGGTCATCCTTTAAAGGATGCAGCCACTGGTCTAGGCTTCCATTAGACATGAACTCAAAAACTAGACTTTTAAAGTCGTTCCCTTGATGATCAATGCTTGAGCAAGCAGTGATAATCTTAAGAAGATTACGATGGCGTAAACTTTTCAAAGCATTGCATTCATCAATGAAACTCTTGGAAGCTCCTCGTTGTTGAAGGTTTAACACTTTAACTGCAACAATTGCTCCATTGCTAGAAAGAACTCCTTTGTATACAGAACCAAAACTACCTGAACCGATCAAATTGTCCACAGAGAAATAATTAGTTGATGCTTGCAGTTCTGCATAAGATATACATGCCAATCGCCAATCCTTTAAGGAAGATGCGACCAAATGTCTCTTTCTCCATTTTTTAACCATATAAAATGTGAGGCAAAAACACAATAGAAGAAGTACCAACATGACAGGAATTGCAACTTTAAGTGCAAGGCGTTTCATGGATGAACGTGGACTCTTTCTATAACATTTTGGTAAAAGTAATTCTGGGACGCCACCACATAGCTTGTCATTTCCAAAGATTGAAATTTCACTTACATTCAAAAAAATCCCTTCACTTGGCACTTTCCCCTCGAGATCATTATGAGAAAGATTAAGAAGCTTAAGTGACAAAAACTTGCTGAGAAATTCAGGAATCTGTCCTGACAAGTTATTGCGAGAAAGATCAATTTCTTCTAAACCTCTTAATGTTTCCAAATATGGAGGAATTGCTCCTTCAAATGAATTACCCTCCAAATGCAAATTCACCAAACTAGTACAACTACCAAGGGAAGCAGGGATTTCACCATATAATCTATTCTTGGACAAATCTAACACACCAAGATTTTCTAAGTTACCCACTTCAAATGGCAGTGTACCTGTCAAAGAATTATGAGACATTACCAAGTAAATCGAAAGGGAAGAAAGACCAATAACCTCTTTTGGTATGGTACCATTGAGATTGTTAGTAGAAAGGTTTAGTAAAAGCAAATTTTGGCAGTTTCCTAGGCTTGCGGGTATACTTCCCTCAAATTTGTTCTCTTCCATACAGAGCTTTGTCAATTTAGTTAAGTTACCTATGGAGAAAGGGATTAGCCCGGAAAATTTGTTCCATCCTAAATTTAGTATCTGTAATTGCTGGAGCTTCCCAAGAGCATCCGGGAGAGGACCTCCCAAGTAATTATCTTCTAATCCCAGAACGATCAAGTTAACAAGGTTTCCAATCTGATTGGGGATGCCGCCATATATCATATTTCTACCCATAGTAAGAATATTCAGCTGGGAGGAAAGATTGGCAATGGAGCTGGGCAATACACCACCAAATTGATTCCCACCAAGGCCCAAGTTCTCCAAACTTGTACAGTTAGCCAAAAAACCGATAAAATTCAGGTCACCAACTTTCCCATTTCCAAGTCTATTTCCTTCAAAATTAAGTGAAACCAAGGCACGCAATCTTGCTAGATTTTGAGGCACTGTTCCAGTGAGACCATTATTTTCAGCGAAGTCAAGCTCGCTAAGTCTAGAAGCATTTGGCAATGACTCGGGAATAGGTCCTGTGAAGCTATTTAGACCGCCCAAAAATATTTCAAGGTCAGGAAGAGTAAGGCCAACATCTGGTGGAAGGCTTCCATACAACTTATTCGCAGCAACAGCAAAATAGTATATGGAAGATATATTATAAATCAGAGGAGGGATAGTACCAGACAAATTATTTGCAGAAAGTACAAAAGCTCCCAAGCTTGATAGACGGCCAAGCTCGCTAGGTATGCTCCCTTCTAGATTGTTCCTGAAAAGGAATAGACGATACAAAGAAGAAAAGTTTCCTATCCACGATGGGATAGTTCCTGTAAGGTTATTTCGACCAAGATTCAGGTAAACTAACTTCGACAATGATCTAAACTGCTCTGGAATCTGCCCAACAAGATTGTTGGCACCAACAGCAAGCACTCTAAGTTGTGTACAGTGGCTTAGATTAGTTGGAAGTTTCCCACCAATGGAATTGAAATTCAAGATGAGATGATGCAGATGCTGTAGTCTTCCCACTTCTTGAGGAATTTCCCCATAGATGCTGTTATTTCCCAAGTTGATTCTAGTAAGGTAAGTAAGATTTCCTATCGACGGTGTTATATAGCCAGCCAATCTTTGAGCTTCCAGGTTCAGAACCACGACTCTTTTATTGGAGGGGCTGCATGAAACACCAAACCAGTTGCAGAAATGGGTGGACTCATTCCATAAGCTCATGATTTGAAGCGGGTCTTCAGTAATCCGATTCTTGAAGGCGAGCAATGCCAGGCGATCAGACTCATCTGCAAAAGCATGAATTCTTGCAGATTTCAAAAGAAGTATTCCGTGAAAGAATATTAACAAAATCCAGTTGAAATGCAGACAAGAGTGTTTCATCTTGTTGGAACTTGGAAACAAAATAATTTTCAAGTAAAGACCAAGTTTGATACGAGAGTTTAGTTGATATGAAGATATTAAAAAGTTCCAATGAGAGTTAAAAGGAAATAAATTTTTCCAATTGGGAGAGAAAAAGTGAAAGCAGGAAGTGATTTAAAGCAGAAAGTGAAAAATGTGAAAAGAGGAAACATCTAGAGGATAGGACATAAACCCAAATTATGACACTGTAATTGATACCCAACCACTGTGATTGGAGATCACATGAATGAAGTTTAATGGGAAACGAAGTCACAAGTGATCGATCATAGTGAGGTACTGTCATTTTATGTTTATCTAATATCTTAAATGAAAAGATTAGTTATGAATCCATCCTTATAGTGTAAGACGGTACAAGATGCAAAGTGACTAAGAATGAGTTTAAAATTCTTAATGGATCTATAATCCCTACCAATTTTTTTTCTTCGAAGAAAGTTATGTGGGTGATAAGTTTGGTCAACTTATGAATTTTGTTAAAAGAGTTTAAGTCTACCACGATTCATTAAGTTCCTACTTATTTATCATAGGTGTGGTTAAAACATTTAGGTACCACATTGATGCATGCTTTCAATGTCCTTATATTCTAGTGTTTGTAACATGTGAGGGAATGTTGTAATGTTACAATCATGGTTTTATTTTTTTTCCATTTTCAAAAATATTTTGATGTTTGACATTGAGACATTGATGAGTTTTTATGAGAAAAAGAAGAAAAAAGAAATAAACTTTAAATCTATTTTTATGGTTTTACGCATTTGACCATTTGACCAATAACAAATACTTTTGACGTAATGACCATTTGGTCATTAATATTTTTATGACCAAAGGATTTTCTATGTAATCTTGTTCTCGTATGGTTTTTAATTGTCTTTAACAAATGAAAATGGCCATTGGCTTTAAAAAGAGAAATTAGATTTAACTAGTTTAACGGTTTTGACCATTGGACATTATTAAGCTTTATAGTATTTTATGGCATTTGATTTTTTGACCGTTAGTCATAAAATCCCAAAATATAATCATTTGGTCATAAAATGTTTTCAATACCTTTGGATACTATAGTAGGTTTACTAAGCCATCTATCATGTATATATATATAAGATACACTACGAGCACTTAGGTGATATATATACATTTTTATATCCTTTTATTTTTTTACATGATTGATCCAAAAAGATTATGGGGTTATTTTCACAAAGGAAAATCAAAGAGTTGTTCTATTTGATCTTCGTTCTTGGAAGTGTGTCCTTAACGAAGATATACGCTATAATCTAATTCTGGGAGGCTGCGTGTCAAGAGATCCGATGACACCGAGTTATATACTCTGGGTGACACGAATCAATCTTTAAGGACAATACTCTAACGTGATTTTATAGCATTGTGAGATGTTTCTTTACTTTAATTTTCATATCTTGTACTTTATTTATTTGATTGTTAATTTTCAGATTGGTATTACTCTATTTCAACAATAATTTTGTGCACCATCGTAAAATTATTTCCAACATCTTTTACTGGAGGGGCTGCATGGAACACCAAACCAGTTGCAGAAATGGGTGGAGTCATTAATTCCATGAGCTCATGATTTGAAGTGGGTCTTCACTAATCCGATTCTTGAAGTCAAGCAACGCCAGGCGATGAGACTATCATCTGCAAAAACATGAATTCTTGCAGATTTCAAAAGAAGTATTCCGTGAAAGAATTAATATGTAGTAAGAAAATCCAGTTAAAATGCAGACAAGAGTGTTCCATCTTGTTGGAACTTGGATACATAATAATTTTCTAGTAAAGACCAAGTCTGACACGGGAGTTTACTTGATATGAAAGTATTGAGAAGTTCCAATGAGAGTTAAAAGGAAATAAATTTTTCCGATTGGGAGAGAAAAAGTGAAAGCAGGAAGTGATGTAAAGCAAAAGGTGAAAAATGTGAAAACAAGAAAACAAAATAGAAAAGTTTTCTGTTGACTGATTGAGGGGTCAAGTTATATGAACGGCCCCACTTTGAAAATTGAGGATAAAAGTAGCTAAAGTTGACCTTGACCATATTAAGTTTTATATTCTTCCTCGAATCTTTTTTTTTTTTTTAATTTTTATTTATTTTTATATAAAAAGTTAATAAATCATTATCCCTTGGTCTGTTTCTCCCTCTCTCCTCTATAATTGAGAGAGTGAGACTGGAGAGGAGTCCCCTAAAATAGCAGAAAAGAAAAAGGATAAAATGAAACGAAAGGAAAATGATAATCGCAATTTTTATTTCTGGGTTTCTTTGGATTTTGAGGGACAAAGTTTCAGAGAGGAGTATTTATTGGCCAGAAGGAAATATTAAATTAAAAAAAAAAAAAAAATTTTGATTGTGTTTGGTATAAAAAAATCGAAAAAGAAAAGTAGACTTGAAGGTGTCGTAAATAAGAATAGAATTATTTTTGGAATCACGAAGAACATAAGATACCATATTTCCAGTAAGTAAGCAAGAAGAAAAATTTAAATGATGAAACTAAATGTCTTTTCGTAACAGTAGAATGAACATAATCTATTCATAAACAAATCAAATACTGTAATCAGCAAGTAACAAACAAATGCTCCAAATAATTCCTCTTACGCACTTGAAATTTGAGCACGTACCAAAATGTCTTATAGAATTGAGCAAATTTTCAATTCCACTTGTTGATTCTTGGCCTGAATGACTTTGATAACTCTTAATTTATCCACCTTCAAGTTTAACTTCGTTTGTTTATTTTTTATTTTTATTTATTTTTTTTTCTCTTTCAAAACAAGAACATTAATAAGCAACTTAATTTGTCCACCACATAGCTTGTCATTTCCAATGATTGAAATTGCACTTACATTTGAAAAAAATCCCTTTACTTGGCACTTTTCTATCGAGATCATTACGAGAAAGATTGAGACGCTTAAGTAACTTGAACGTGCTAAGAAATTTAGGAATCTGCCTTGAAAAGTTATTGCGTGAAATTAAAGATCAATTTCTTCTAAACCTCTTAGTGTCTCCAAAGATGGAGGAATTGCTCCTTCAAATGAATTACCCTCCAAATACAGACGTTTCAAACTAATACAACTACGAAAGAAAGCAGGAATTTCACCGAATAATCTATCCTCGGAGAGATTTAACTCCCCAAGATTTTTTAAGGAGCCAACTTCAAATGGCAGTGTTCCTGTCAAAGAATTATGAGACATGACCAAATAAATTGAAAGGGAAGATAGACCAATAACCTCTTTTGGGATGCTACCATTGAGATTGTTAATAGAAAGGTTTAGATAAATCAAATTTTGGCAGTTTCGTAGGCTTGGTGGTATACTTCCCTCCAATCTGTTTTCCTCCGTAAAGAGCTCTGCCAATTTAGTTAGGTTACCTAAGGAGAAAGGTATCGGCCCTGAAAATTTGTTATTGTTCAAATATAGCTCCTGTAACGGATGGAGCTTCCCAAGAGCATCCGGGAGAGGGCCACTTAAATAGTTACGTTGTAATGCCAGAACAGTCAAGTTAACAAAGTTCCCAATGCCAATGGGGTTGCCTCCATGTATCATATTCAAGCCCATAGAAAGCCAACTCAGTTGGGAGGAAAGGTTGGCTATGGAGCTGGGCAGTACTCCACCAAATTGATTCCTACCAAGGCCCAACACCTTCAAACTAGTACAGTTAGCCAAAAAACCGAGAAAATTCAGGTCATCAACTTTCCCATTTCCAAGTCTATTGCCAAGTCTAACCAAGCCACGCAAACTTGCTAGATTTCGAGGCACCGTCCCAGTGGGACAATTTTCAGGAAAGTCAAGCAACCGAAGTCTAGAAGCATTTGACAATGACAGGGAAATAGGTCCTGTGAAACTATTAGCACCGCCAGCAAATATTTCAAGGTTAGGAAGAGTGGTGCCAACATTTGGTGGAAGGCTTCCATTTAGTTGGTTTTGAGCAGCAACGAAAGCGTCAATGGAAGATATATATATTATAAATCAGAGGAGAGATAGTACCAGATGAGTTATTCCCATAAAGTCCAAAAAATCCCAAGCTCGATAGACGGCCAAGCTCACTAGGTATGCTCCGTTGTAGATTGTTCTGTTCAAGGACTAGAATATACAAAGAAGAAAAGTTTCCCTTCGTTCACAGGTCAATTTCCTTTCTTTCTTTCTTTTTGCGGGCACCAACTCGATCAATAGCATGCATTTCCAATCAGCCTGCGCATGCCATTTTTGGTTTTGATAAGGATTTTTCAACCTAAGAGTTTGGGAACAGCTGGATCATGCTAAGCTTCAACCATCTCCATATATAATAATTAATAAATTAAAGATAATCAACATTACCATCAATATTTAGTCAGAACTTCTCATTTTTATTTTGAATGCCCTTTCTATGTACACGTACAGGTACGATCTCCGCGTTCACCAGGAGCTAATGCTTGACCCACATGGAGAAAGGTGAAAGCCACGTGTTTCTCTTTTTCTTTTCTTTTTTTATTTGGGAGGTTGGGGTTGAAAACATTTTCTGCAGGAATTTCAAAGCTTAATTGTAAATCAAATTACATTAACTTATTACAGTGCACTCATTATTATTATTTTTTATATGATTTCAGTATATATCCAAAGATTATAGATTGTAATTAATTACCGAAATATTTGAGAGACAAGATTATTATCAAAGTTCACAGAATGTAAAGTATTTGCAGAGGAAATCAAGAGAGAGTGCAGAGAAAACAGAGAGAGTGCAGAGACGTGAACAACAAGGAAGAATATCTTCTGTTGATTGAATTGCATAAAATGACTTACATGTAGAGATATAGTTTTATACATAAAGCAGGAAGCACACGTGCTTCAATAGAACTAACTAAGCTACGAACTAACTAAGCTACTATACATTACAGCTGTACAAAACAGAAACTAAACTACAATACAACTGTAAAATACAATGCTCCAATACTCCCCCTCAAGATGGATGGTGGAGATCCACAGCAGACATCTTGGATAAGAGTTTATGGAAAAGAGCACAACCAAGAGCTTTGGTGAAAATGTCTGCAAGCTGGTGCTGAGAAGGAACATGTAAAGTCTTGATAAGACCAAGTTGGATCTTCTCACGGATAAAGTGACAGTCGACATCAATATGTTTCGTTTTTTCATGAAAGACGGGGTTGGCTGCAATATGTAAGGCAGCCTGACTATCACAAAATAAGGTAGCAGCTTGAGGATGAGCAACAGTAAGGTCATGAAGAAGTGTGAATAACCAAAGCAATTCACATCCAGTTGATGCCATTGATCTGTATTCAGATTCTGCAGAAGATCTGGATATAGTGTGTTGTTTCTTAGACTTCCAAGAAATTAAGGAAGACCCAAGAAAGACACAAAAACCAGTAATGGAACGCCTAGTGTCGGAACAACCTGCCCAATCTGCATCACAAAAGGCTTTGAGACGAAAATCAGATTCTGCAGAAAAAAATAAGCCTTGACCAGGAGCTGACTTGAGATATCTTAAGACTCGGTAAGCAGCATCTAGATGGGGCTGCCTAGGAGAGTCCATGAATTGGCTAAGTGTTTGAAGAGAGTATGCCAAGTCAGGCCGAGTAATTGTTAAGTATAAAAGTCGACCAATAAGTCGCCTGTAAGGTGTAGGATCAGATAAAACTGTGCCAACATCCCGAGAGAGTTTCAGATTTTGGACCATGGGGAAGAGAACTGGTTTAGAAGCTAGCAAACCAGCATCCTGTATAATCTCTAAAGAATACTTTCGTTGAGAAATGGAGATCCCTTTTGTAGAACGAGCAATTTCAAGCCCCAAAAAAAATTTCAACTCACCAAGATCCTTAAGGCGAAATCTGTCATTAAGAATCCCAATAAGAGAATTCACAGCAACCGAATCATTACTAGCAATTGCAATGTCATCAACATATACCAACAATGCAATAAAAGAAGTTCCTTGATGTCGAGTAAACAAAGAATAATCAGCCTTTGATTGACTAAAACCAAGATCAATCAAGTAGGTGGAAAACTTAGAAAACCATTGTCTTGAGGCCTGCTTCAAACCATATAAAGACTTAGTTAACTTGCAAACCTTAGACTCCCCCTTAGTCTTAAACCCAAGAGGTAGTTCCATATATACCTCTTCATCTAAATCACCATGTAAAAACGCATTGTTTACATCTAATTGATGTAAAAACCAACGTTTAGCAGCTGCAATTGCCAATAATGTCCGAACAGTGGTCATTTTAGCCACGGGGGAAAAGGTTTCATGATAATCTAATCCTTCACTTTGAGTGTATCCTTTAGCAACTAAACGGGCTTTGTATCTCTCTATGCTACCATCAGCTTTGTATTTAATTTTGTACACCCATTTGCAGCCAATATGGTGCTTACCAAGAGGCAAATCAGTGACAAACCAAGTATGATTTTCTTCAAGGGCTGCAATTTCTTGAGCCATGGCAGTACGCCAATGAGCAGATTGAACTGCCTGATGATAATACTGAGGTTCAACTTCAGACGATATGGACAAGCAAAAATGTTTGAAAGAAGAAGAGAGATTATCATAAGAGACAAAAGAAGAAAGAGGAAAGGGAATACCTGAGTTATCAAAATGAGAAGCCTTAGAAACTAATTCGGGTGAGGTGGAAGCCAAATGACAATGATAATGCTGCAGGTATTCAGGTGGACGGCGGGTTCTGGTAGATTTTCTAGAAACAGGAAGAGCAGAATCAATAGGAATTGATTCTTCAACAGAAGCTAAAGAAGGATTAGGTGAAGAATGAGAAATTTCAGTAGAAGTGGAATCAGAAGGAGTAGAGACAGAGGGAGATGAAGGAAAATCAAGGCTAGAAGAATCAGTAGGGAAAACGCAAGGCTGAACAAAAGAAGTAGAATCAGGAAAAATATGAGGAGAAGGAGATGAGAAAAAACAACCATATGAATTTGGATGAATAAGATTGGTGGCAAATGGAAAAATGTGTTCATGGAAAATGACATTTCTAGAGATGAAAACAGATTTAGTGTGGAGATTATACAACTTGTAACCTTTAATAGCATAAGGGTAGCCAATAAAGACACAAGGTATAGCTCGGGAATCAAATTTGTGCCTAGCTCGAGTTAAGGAAGAAGCATAGGCCAAACAACCAAAAACTTTGAGATGGGAGTAAAGAGGAGGTGTACAAAACAGAAGTTCATAAGGTGATTTATTAGATAAATTGGGGGTAGGAATTCGGTTAATGAGGTGAGTTGCAGCAAGAATGCAATCACCCCAAAACTCTAAGGGCAAATGAGCTTGAAACCGCAAGGCTCTAGCCACATTCAAGAGATGTTGATGTTTCCTCTCAACAACAGAGTTTTGTTGAGAGGTTTCAACACAACTTAATTGATGGATAGTGCCTTGAGTAGCAAAGAAATCATGCATTTGAAATTCAGCACCATTATTGGATCTCAAACATTTTATTTTGTGCTGAAACTGAGTAGAAACCATACCAAAAAAATGTTGAAGAATGGAGCGAGTTTGAGATTTATGTTTCATCAAATGAACCCAAGTAAATCTACTATGATCATCAACAATGGTGAGAAAGAAATTGGAACCATTTATTGAAGTAGTAGGGAAAGGTCCCCAAATGTCACAATGTATCAAGTCAAAAGAAAAACAAGTGACAGAATTGCTATGTACAAAAGGCAACTTATGCTGCTTGGCAAGAGGACAAACAGTACAAGTGTTATTGGAATCACAAGGGATAAATGGAACAAGGTTATGTAACAAATTTATTCTTGATGAAGAAGGGTGTCCGAGCCTGTAGTGCCAGAGATCAGTTGGAAGAGAGGAAGCTTTGATAGAGGTGGATTGAACTTGAGAAACTTGAGGAATAGAATTGAGAAGATCCGGACCTGAATAGTGAGACTGCAGCATCAAAAAATAGAGACCATTGTGCTCCTTACCCACCCCAATCGTTTTCCAAGGGCTCAAATTCTGTATAAAACAGTGATGGTAAAGGAAAATCAGACAGCAGCAAAACTATTTGATTAATTTGCTCACAGATATCAAATTGAAATTAAAAGATGGCACACATAAAACGTCAGTTAGTGTAAGACTTCCTGATATTCGTACAGTGCCTATGTGAGTGACTAAGGCAATAGCTCCATTAGGTAATTGGACAGTAGTAGAAACGACAAAGGTAACACTAGTAAAAAGAGAAACCGAACTGATCATATGATCAGTGGCTCCAGTGTCAATAATCCAAGGTGGCTTTTTGAAAGAACGAAGAAAAGAATTGTGAGCAAAATGAGAAGAAAAAACAGAATGTTGAGAGTTTAGAGCAAATATACCAGAAGTTGATGAAGAACCTGCAGTATTCGGGTTGAGTTGGGTAACTGTTTGCATGGCAGAATTGGATGCAGCTCCATTAGTTGATGAATTAACCTGCTGATGCTGAATGAATGCCATCAATTGTTGGCATTGTTCGAGTGTTATAGGCAGCTGTGGTGATGAAGCAGTAATAAAATCTGCTCCTTGCATATGAGTAACAGAATGAGCAGAAGGCTGGTTTTTGGTAAACTTGAAACCAGGTGGAAATCCATGAACTCTATAACATTTATCAACTGTATGTCCAGATATTCCACAATGAGAACAAACTAGTCTATCCTTGCGATTAGCCCATTTTCCAGACTTGTGTGTTGGATTAACAACTGTTTTGGACATGAGTGCAGCAGTCTCATGAACCAAAGGAGTGGTAGAAATTTCTTTTTGACGCTCCTCTTGAATGATCAAAGAAAAGACTTTGTTAATAGGAGGAAGAGGATCATTCAAGAGAATCTGTCCTCGGATGTGAGTGAAGGAATCATCTAGACCCATCAAGAATTGAAAAACATGATCTCGATTATGTTTTTCATGAACTGAACGCATTCCTCCACAGGTGCATGAAGGAATTGGATCATAGTTGTCTAATTCATCCCAAACCGACTTGATCTTAGTAAAATAATCACTAACAGACAAGTTTTCCTGAGATAAGGTCGTAAGAAGCTTCTGAAGTTGGAAAATTCTAGGGCCATTACCTTGAGAAAATCGGTCCTTCAAATCTTGCCACATTTCGGCGCAAGTGTTGATGTAGATTACACTTGAAGCAATTTCTTTCGAAATTGAATTCAGAATCCAAGCAATAATCATGTTATTGCAACGAGTCCATGCATGAAACAGTACTTCATCATCAGGAGGTGGTTTACAGATAGAACCATCGATGAAACCCATCTTATTCTTCGCTATGAGAGATACAATCATGGACCTACTCCATGTGTTGTAATTGCTTCCAATGAGAGGTTGAGAAACCAGTATTGATCCTGGATGATCTCCATTGTTCAAGTAAAAAGGACTTGAAGAATTTTCAATCAATGAGGAAGAAGAAGATGAAACAGCCATTGATAATCAAACAAAAGGCTGAAAAAGAAGAAGTGAAAAATGAAGAATGATTGAATCGAGTGATGAACTTTCACTAAATTGTGAAAAGCTCTGATACCATATCAAAGTTCACAGAATGTAAAGTATTTGCAGAGGAAATCAAGAGAGAGTGCAGAGAAAACAGAGAGAGTGCAGAGACGTGAACAACAAGGAAGAATATCTTCTGTTGATTGAATTGCATAAAATGACTTACATGTAGAGATATAGTTTTATACATAAAGCAGGAAGCACACGTGCTTCAATAGAACTAACTAAGCTACTATACATTACAGCTGTACAAAACAGAAACTAAACTACAATACAACTGTAAAATACAATGCTCCAATAATCTAGTCCACTTTACTAGTATTTTTTTTATTTTAATTATGTCATCAACTCAGTGAAAATGTAGCAAGAATGCGAAGAAATATATATATATATATGGTTTCTTTCTTGAATAATAATTCACAGCGCATTATCCACTAAATCGGTTGAGATTGAATACTTAAAAAGCACAAGATAATCGAGCACATTGGCCTAAAGCTTATGATGAAGGAAAAGTGCACCATTTTCTGGTGCACTTAATTAATGGGGATGGACACCGGCTTACACCGGTGCCAAGCAATGCGATTTTACATGGGGGTGCGACTGTTAGGGTTCCTAATCACATCGATCAATTTACCCACTCATTGTTCACTGAATGAAGAGCAAAACCATTTTTGTCCACCGACAATAATAAATATAGGTTTTGGATAAACCTATGAAGACTTGTAGGTGTTCCGATCCACCAGATGTTATAGCTCCACCTTTGCCCAGACATTGAAAAATTGAATTTTTTTTGTCAATCTATGTATTTTATAAGGCCCATTCGACGATAAACGACTGAATTGTTTTGTGCTTAGCTTGGTCATAAAATTAGGATTATGATTAATAATTCAGTTAGAGATAGATAATAAGATTATAAAAAATAATTCAAGTATGCATAATTATCCTCTGAGTATGGTGATTATTTTATCTCGATATATATGGTTTGTTAGTAGGATTAATTTTATCTCTTTTTATTTGCAAATCTATTTCTAGACTCGATGCAAACTAATAAAGCATTTTGGAGAATTTTTATCAATAAGTTTTATTGTATGGCCAAGGTCCCTATGAAGAACCTACACCAAATAATTCCTCTTACGCACTTGAAATTTGAGCACTTACCAAAATGTCTTATAGAATTGAGCAAATTTCCAATTCCACTTGTTGATTCTTGGCCTGAATGACTTGGATAACTCTTAATTTATCGACCTTCAAGTTTAACTTTGTTTGTTAATTTTTTTTTCTTCTTCTTTTTCGTATTCTCTTTTCGAAACAAGAACATTAATAAGCTACTTAAAACACAAAACACTCAAAACTATTGATTGTTTCCATAATCAGCTTGAATGTCACCAACTCATGGTTCTGTTGCACTGTCTTTATAAGCCCAAACATGACAAGTGGTCTTGCACAAGGTTGCCAAAGGCGAAATCTACTTAATTTTTTTTTTTAATAGAATAAGAAAAATAGTTATAAGAGAAGATCCTTCACACTTATATATGATTCAAGGAATAAAAAGTGAATGATCCTATGAATGAAAAAGGGGTGGGTTCTCCAACAGCAAAACCAAACCAAGCTAAAACAACGTTAAAATGCTACCGTACGTGGTCTATGCATATAATCTTCTTTGTGAATTTTGTTGACAAGTTTGAGAGCATCCACTTATTTCTGCTCATCAACAAATTTGTTTCTTGCGATGCTCATATGGATGAAATAATACTGAGTTTAGTATTTATGAAGTTTAGGTTTGAGTGGGTATTTGGGTTTTAAATTGTTTAGACAAATTTTGCCATGCTCGTATGGATGAAGCTTTTGATATTGAGTGACCATGATAAACATCCGGTCTATGTTTTGAACATGAGAAAAACAAACCTCATTTTTATTATTAAATTCTTCTGCTTACATAATGCAACTTAATTCCCCCTTTCATAGGCTATTCTTATTTAGCTTAAGACAATAGAGAACTTTCAAGGCGGCAGTTTTTTTTTTTTTTTGGCGGACGAACAATTCTTTTTATTATATTATTGACATTGTAACTGTTGAACGCTGTATTATTGATTTCTCACATTAATAAAAGAATTGCAAGACTGATTTTTTTTTTTTTTTTTTTTTTTTTAAAAAAAAACAATAGAGAGAAAACCTGACAACAAAATATTCCAATGACAATAATGAGCATCATTGCATCAATACTAAAGACGAAATTTTTAAATAATGCACTAAACATAACAATATTAATTACCTCCTCAATGACCAAAATTTAAAATTTAAAATGGTTTTAGGGTGCCTAAATTTGTTAAATAGGTTAAAACTTTTCAACAATTTTATGCTCGGATGCATATATATTCAACAGCATGTGCAAAAATTTCACTAACATGTGACAATTAGTAGTTTGATGCAAATATGCAATCATGCAGCATTGACAAAAAACAAAACACGAGGCAAGAAAACACAACACAACTACGGATCGAAGAAGTCTCACAAAACTATGAGCTATGAGAGACGTCTCATCCCTGTTAGAGAATATATTGATACAGTATATTACGGTACTCTCCATATATTGAAGGATTTGATTTAATCTTCATTAATTGTAATTGATTATAATAAAATCAAATTTGAATGCGTTCAATTCTGATTTGATTATATTATCTCTATATACCATTTTGTATTCTCTCTATATCCTTATAAATACGGATCATTTGTATTGTAAATTAATCAAGAAATAAGAGCAACAATGTAATTCTTTGGGCTTTACCCTGTAGACGTAGGTCATAGACCGAACCACGTAAAATCTTTTCTCTTTTCTTTAATTCCGCTTTATTTTCTTTTAACCTTATGTTTTCTTTCAATCCCCAAGGAAATTGTGATAAACTGAATAATTCTTATAGATACCAATCGGTTCAAATTGTACCATGATAACAATGATACACCTAACATGCACGTACATTTCTATTACTACTTCATACGTAAATTAGGAATTCGATCTACTTCAGACGTGCATTCAGCTTTGACGACGGTGATGTATTCAGGACAACGTCAAAGTGCATGCGTCTCTAATTGCCCTCAATTTGTTGATGACATCATTCGTGGGCAACCGCTCTTGAGGTGATGTTGTAGAGCACAACAGTCCAATTTGAAACACTGAGACCAAGCAATCCTTCACTTTATTTCTGCCATTGAAATGACGATCAACTTCTTCGATTATTGCGCCTTCTTCTATGTCATCGTTATTTGTCTCATCATCAGCATCTTCTTCTCCTTCTTCAAAGGACATTGTCGAGTCCACTATATCCATAACATGTTCTGGCAAAGCCATTGCGATGAACTTGTGAATGCTCAGGCCATCTTTGAACATGTTATCTGTAGGTCTTTTTCCAGTGAACATCTCTAGCAAGAGGACGCCATAGCTGTAAATATCTCCAAGTACGGAAACTGAGCCACCCATCCCATACTCTGCAATTTAATAATATATGATCACTAAGATACAATAGTACTCTTCTAAACTTAAACAATTTATCCACTAACGCATATTTACAACTATTCAACAATTTTTATTTTTATTTTTATTTTTTACGAAAGAAAAAGAAGCACTTATTTCCCATGGCCTTGTGTATTGAAATTTTCTTTGAAATATATATATATCAAACTTAAAAATTAGTCTTATCAAAATTAGGGTTAACCTCTCATTCATGTTTGATGTGTCAAACTTAATTAAGCTAAGTTATTGTAGGTTGGAAACATACCTGGAGGAATGTACCCAATGGAACCTTTCAGCACAATTGACAAGGACTCTGACAAAGTTTCATTTTTGGAGGGATTATGTGATGCTTCGAAGATGAACTTCGCTAATCCAAAGTCGCCAACATGCGCTACCATATCTTCATTGAGGAGGACGTTGCTTGGCTTTACATCACAGTGGACAATCGGCGTTTCGCAATGGTGATGAATATATTCCAATGCATAAGCAACATCCATGGCTATGTTTAGTCTTTGAATAAAGCTCAATCTCTTGTACTGATGTTGCTCATCCTCTTTAGGATGCAGCCACTGGTCTAGGCTTCCATTAGACATGAACTCAAAAATTAGACTCTTAAAGTCGTTCCCTTTATGATCAATGCTTGAACAAGCAGTGATAATCTTAAGGAGATTACGATGCCGTAAACTTCTCAAAGCATTGCATTCATTAATGAAACTCTTGGAAGCTCCTTGTAGTCGAAGGTTTAAAACTTTAACTGCAACAATTGCTCCATTGCTAGAAAGAAATCCTTTGTATACAGAACCAAAACTACCTAAACCGATCAAATTGTCCAGAGAGAAATCATTAGTTGATGCTTGAAGTTCTGCATAAGATATACATGCCAATCGCCAATCCTTTAAGGAAGATGCGACCAAAGGTCTCTTTCTCCATTTTGTAACCATATAAAATGTGAGGAAAAAACACAATAGAACAAGTACCAACATGACAGGAATTACAACTTTAAGTGCAAGGCGTTTCATGGATGAATGTGAACTCTTTCTATAGCATTTTGATAAAAGTAATTCTGGGACGCCACCACATAGCTTGTCATTTCCAAAGATTGAAATTGCACTTACGTTCAAAAAAATCCCTTCACTTGGCACTTTCCCCTCGAGATCATTATTAGAAAGATTAAGATGCTTAAGTGCCAAAAACTTGCTGAGAAATTCAAGAATCTGCCCCGACAAGTTATTGCGAGAAAGATTAATTTCTTCTAAACCTCTTAGTGTCTTCAAAGATGGAGAAATTGCTCCTTCAAATGAATTACCCTCCAAATGCAAACTCACCAAACTAGTACAACTACCAAGGGAAACTGGGATTTCACCTGATAATCGATTATTCGAGACATCTAACTCCCCAAGATTTTTTAAGTAACCCACGTCAAATGGCAGTGTTCCTGTCAAAGAATTATGAGACATGTCCAATGAAATCGAAAGAGAAGAGAGACCAATAACTTGTTTTGGTATGCTACCATTGAGATTGTTACTATGAAGGTGTAGTTGAAGTAAATTTTGGCAGTTTCCTAGACTTTGGGGTATACTTCCCTCCAATCTGTTCTCATCCATAAAAAGCTTTATCAATTTAGTTAAGTTACCTAAAGAGAAAGGGATAGGCCCTGAAAATTTGTTATACTTTAAAGATAGTACCTGTAACTGCTGGAGCTTCCCAAGAGCATCCGGGAGAGGACCTCCCAAATAGTTACTTTCTAATCCCAGATGGACCAAGTTAACAAGGTTCCCAATCCCAATGGGGATGCTTCCATGTATCATATTTCCACCCATAACAAGAAAATTCAGCTGGGAGGAAAGGTTGGCTATAGAGCTGGGCAGTTCTCCACCAAATTGATTAAGAGCAAGACCCAAGGCCTCCAAACTAGTACAATTAGCTAAAAAACCGAGAAAACTCAGGTCACTAAGTTTCCCATTTCCAAGTCTATTTCGTTCGAAATTAAGTTTAACCAAGCCACGCAAACTTGCTAGATTTTGAGGCACCGTCCCAGTGAGACCATTTGCAGAAAAGTCGAGCACACTAAGTCTAGAAGCATTTGACAATGACACGGGGATTGGTCCCGTGAAACTATTAATAGCGCCCAAAAATATTTCGAGGTTAGGAAGAGTAAGGCCAACATCTGGTGGAAGGCTTCCATGCAGCTGGTTTTGAGTAACAGAGAAATAGTAAATGGACGATATATTATAAATTAGAGGAGGGATTGTACCAGACAAATTATTCCCGTAAAGTTGAAAAATTCCCAAGCCTGATAGGCGGCCAAGCTCACTAGGTATGCTCCCTTGTAGATTGTTCAGGAGAAGGAAAAGACTATTCAAAGAAGAAAAGTTCCCTATCCACGCTGGGATAGTTCCTGTAAGGTTATTCACACCAAGATTAAGGTAAACCAACTTTGACAATGAACTGAACTGCTCTGGAATCTGCCCAACAAGTTTGTTGTAAGCAACATCAAGCACTCTAAGTTGTGTACAGTGACTTAGATTAGTCGGGAGGTTTCCACCAAAGGAATTGAAACTCAAGTTGAGATGCTGCAGCTGCCGTAGTCTTCCCACTTCTTGAGGAATTTCACCGTAGATGCTGTTTTTTCTCAGGTTGATTCCAGTAAGGTACGTAAGATTTCCCATAGAAGGTGTTATGGAGCCAGCCAATCTTTGATCTTCCAGGTTCAGAACCATGACTCTTTTACTGGAGGGGCTGCATGTGACGCCAAACCAGTTGCAGAAATGGGTGGAGTCATTCCATGAGCTCATGATTTGAAGTGGATCTTCACTAATCCGACTCTTGAAGTCAAGCAACGCCAGGCGATCAGTCTCATTTGCTGCAAAAGCGAGAATTCTTGCAGATTTCAAACCTGAGCTCATAAGCAAAAGAAGAATTCCGTGAAAGAATATGAACAAAATCCACTTGGAATGAAGACAAGAGTGCTTCATCTGATTGGGAATATAATTTGCTTGATCTGAAGATATCGAAAAGTTCCAATGAGAACTGAAAGGAACAAAATTTTTGTGGGTGGACCTATTGGGATAGAAAATTTAGCTAGATGGCGGGGTTCAAACTTCTGAAGGAGATTTTCATTTCAGTATGATAGTAGTTGGGTGCATAGGTAATGAAATTCTGGCATGTGAAATTGGGCCAACGATCCTAACTTTCCAATCTAAATCAACCATTCTTCAACGGTGAGAAAATGAAACGAAAGGAAAATGATAATCGCAATTTTTATTTTCCTGGGTCTCTTTGGATTTTGAGGGACAAAGTTTCAGAGAGGGGTATTTATAGGGCAGAAGGAAAATCTTGAAGAACGAGGCTTTGAAAAGCCTTGAAGGTGTCGTAAATAAGAATAGAATCGTTGCTGCTGCGGGCTGCCCTTGTTGGAATCTAAGAAAGGAGTCGTTGAAGTTGGAGCTGGGACCTTTACATTGTCGTTCAATAAACCAGAGGGGTGGGAAGGGAATAAGATACCATATTTCTAATAAGCAAGAACAATAAATTTAAATAATAAAACATGGTGAGAAAAGATGATAATGAAGCAATATTGATAAATATACATTCTTCCAGCCTTCCAATGATATATCAATATCACTGTGTGACATAGCAACCAAATGTCTTTTCATAACAACAGAGTGAACATAATCTATTTATAAAAAAATTAAATACTCCAAGTAATCAACAAGTAATAAACAAATGCTCCTAAATCAAAAACATTTTTCTGACCATCACTTGTCTCACCATAAGACCGACCCTTCACACATAGGAAACATAAAGACAAAGCGGAGGATAGGTGACAAATTTTCGTGGAGAAAGGTCTTCTGCGACTCTGGATATTTTGAGGTTATATTATTCTGTTCAACCCGTTTGACAGAAGTCCGGCCACCCGAGCTTCTTGGAAGTCATCTTGAGCTTTAATTTCCTTAAATAAAACATGCTCGTATGGATAAATACTAATTGTGCCTCCCGACCGAGCTTCTCCAGAGTTTTTAGAATCCAGTACGAAGTCAAACTGAAAATGATTTTCGTTGACCATTATTTTCGTCCTTACCAAACACCGAAAAATGTCGAAAACATTTAACGTTGAAACAAACGGTGCATTAATTAAGAGAAGGATAACTTCTTGTGAGCTAGTGAGCTCTGAACTAGATAAAGCCACTCCAAATTTGTTGTAGCCTCTCCAAGGGTACCAAATCTAGCTGATCCCTACAATTAATATTAATGCCAGCAGAAGTTTGTTTTGTAGCCTCTCTAATGTTCTTCTCAGTACAAATTCCTCTTGGGACATTGGAAAGCTCTTTTCCAGGGCAGCGTTCTTCCTCTCAATGCCACTATAGATTCCAGGCTCCAGCAACGTTACTGCATAAAATGTGTAAAATTGCATAATGGCCCTGTGAATATATAACTGCTCTCTGATTCTCAATGAGTGCAGGAAAGCACTCTAGTCTTCCCAAAGTCCTCATTCCTAGGTACATGTTTCTCATCAATATTATTGGCATGAATCCAATTTTGTTAACAAAATTATAAACTAAACAATACAATACAAAAATTTGAAATATTCAAAAACATCATATTATCAGATGCATGCATACTGGAAAAAATTTAAGGCCATAAACATGCATGTAGAATAATATACCTAGTAAATGGAAGCATTAAGGAGTCTGTAGGAGGCTTGAATATCCACAAGAGGAGTGGGATAACAAAAGTAGAGGGGGTTCTGATTCTTCTGAATATGCGCGGGCATAAACAATAACATAAGAAGATAAAACAGAGACCAAGTATAATGTTGGTACAGTTTCCGGTATAGTGTGAATCTGCACGTTCCTTTGATGTTCTTCACGCTTCTCAATAACTCTGCAAAACAACAAAACCTAGGGACCCTTCCGGGGGTCCCGCTCCGATGCCTAAGTTAGTTTCTGTGAGAAAATAATGCTCTATGCATAAAATTGAGTCTTAGTTTATACCTGGGGTATGGGCCTATTTATAGGCATAGAGGTGGAGTCAAACCTGGATTAGGACTCCTGCTCCTTGTTGATCTAGAACTGCTGTCCGAGTTCTAATTGGACTTCAATCCTTTACTAGACTTCTAATTGGATATCTTCTTAGACTTCCAATCTGATATCTTCTTAGACTTCTGATCTGATATCTGTTTGGACTTTATTAGACTTTTGAATCTCCTCTTTGGATCGGATTGAGTGGGATTTATCCCCAACAGTTACCCCCCAATTCCCTTATCCGAAGCTTGCTTGAATAATGGGAATTCCATGTCTAAGGAAACCCGATCTTTGTCTCCTTCTGAAAACCTGCTAACCTGCAAAACCTGAGGGTTAAATCTTACCCCCCATTACCTTCTTGTTTTTCCTTAGGGTTTTCTCCCTGTCTCTTGAAAAATCTGCAAAACCCGAGGGTTAAATCCGACCCCCCTTTCTTCTTGATCTCGGCTAGGACTGATCCGAGAGTTTTCTTCTTTCTCTCGGTTAGGACTGATCCGAGACTCTCGGCTAGGACTGATCCGAGAGTTTTCTTCTTGGTCTCGGCTAGGACGGATCCGAGAGGCTCCTTCTCGGCTAGGACTGATCCGAGAAGTTTTTCTTCTTGCTCTCGGCTAGGACTGATCCGAGAGACTCCTTCTCGGCTAGGACTGATCCGAGAAGTTTTTCTTCTTGCTCTCGGCTAGGACTGATCCGAGAAGTTTTTCTTCTTGCTCTCGGCTAGGACTGATCCGAGAGACTCCTTCTCGGCTAGGACTGATCCGAGAAGTTTTTCTTCTTGCTCTCGGCTAGGACTGATCCGAGAGACTCCTTCTCGGCTAGGACTGATCCGAGAAGTTTTTCTTCTTGCTCTCGGCTAGGACTGATCCGAGAGACTCATTCTCGGCTAGGACTGATCCGAGAAGTTTTTCTTCTTGCTCTCGGCTAGGACTGATCCGAGAGGCTCCTTCTCGGCTAGGACTGATCCGAGAAGTTTTTTGATCCGAGAGGCTCCTTCTCGGCTAGGACTGATCCGAGAAGTTTTTGCCTGCAAAAGAAACAACATCAACGGGTTCCTGGTCCCTAGACCGGGAACACTCCGATGCTTAAGTCAGCTTTATTCATTTATTCTGAAAATACTTATTCCCAAAATCTGGGAAATTTTCTGTCTAGTCTGAATTAAAAATAAAAGTCTAGTTCTTTGCAAATATAAATGCTAAAAAATAAAAGCAAGCCTGAAATTCCTGAGAGTCCTTTTTATGGGATCACGGGTAGATACTGCTGTTGCCTCGGCTCTCTATGCTGTGGGCTTCTGCTTCTTCGGTCCTCTCTTCTTTCTATGTCATCTCGGGGAGCATTCTCTTGATGCCTTTCGTTTAGCTGAGGACGGTCTCGGGGATAGTAATCCCGTGGCTGTTGATCTCGGGGCTGATAGTCCTGATGATTCCGAGGCCTGTTGTTTCCTGGATGGTTCCGTCGCTCTCCCAAGAACCGAACTAACTTGTCATTCTTTATGAATTCTTCTATTAACAACCTTAGGGTTACGCACCCCTCGGTGTAATGACCTGCTTGTTTATGGAAATCGCAATACTTCCCTGCATTCCTATAAGGAGGATTTCCTGGTATCTTTTGTGGTTCCCGAAACGCCGGATCTCTCTTGATCTCCATGAGGACTTCTGATATCTCAGCATTGAGAGGTGTAAAGTTGTAATCTTTGAACTTCTTTACCTGCCTCTGCTCTTCCCAATCAGCTTTCTTGAATTCTTTCCTTTTCTTTTCTGGGGCTGTCTCTCGGGGTAGTCTGGAACTGGCCATAGACTTCAGCGTCTCTTCCTGATTGATGAATTCTTCTACCTTATCCATGAGGCCCTGCAAGGTACTCGGTTGCTTCCGGATCAACTTCTTCATCAAAGGCTCCTCGGGTGAAATTCCCTGATAAATGGCAGCAAAGATCATATCCTCGGTCGGATCTTCGACCGTAGCCTTCTCTCGGTTGAACCGAGCCATAAACTCCTTAAGACTCTCGTTGCCCTGCTGGTGCAATGATAGCAAATATCCCGAAGGCTTCTTCCTTGTCCGGAAAGCCAAGAACTCCGTTAGGAATATCTTGGACAATTCCTTGAACTGATCAACGGAATTCGGGGCAGCTTCCTGAACCAGTCTCGGGCATTCCCCGAGAGAGTAAGAGGGAATGCCCGACATGCTACTTCATCGGGTGTCCCGTGAAGGTCTAGATGAGCCTTGAAATTCTCTAGGTGATCCAAGGGATCTCTGTCTCCTGCATAACTTAGAATTTTGGGTACCTTAAACTTATCGGGAAGCTGATAGTCTGCCACCCGTCTGGTGAAGGGTGAGTCTGTACCCATTAGGAGCTTGTCCACCATTACGGATCTGCCTTTGTCCTTTCTTTCCATCTCCATGTACGTGCACCTTCTCTCCAGCTCGGCAATAATTCTGCTCAGATCTCCTTGGCGGTCATCCTCCCTCCGAGGATTAATGTTGCTATTGTGATCTTCTTCCTCACGCTCATCCCTGTTCATCTCGGGATTGGGCTGTCTCGTCCTCATGCGTAACAATTCTGCATTTAAATCTTCAATCTGGGCTTCCAACGCTGCTATGCGATCTTGATCTCCACCCCCCGGGGGAGGGTTCGGTGGAGGCTGCAAATTATTCTGAATAGCCGGTTCCTGTGGGGCCACGGGCTGTCGATTGGTCTGGCTTCCGGAACGTGTGTTCATCACCATGCTGGATCTTCTTTTTCTTTTATGAGGAACGAATAATCGTTTCCCACAGACGGCGCCAAACTGTTGGTACAGTTTTCGGTATAGTGTGAATCTGCACGTTCCTTTGATGTTCTTCACGCTTCTCAATAACTCTGCAAAACAACAAAACCTAGGGACCCTTCCGGGGGTCCCGCTCCGATGCCTAAGTTAGTTTCTGTGAGAAAATAATGCTCTATGCATAAAATTGAGTCTTAGTTTATACCTGGGGTATGGGCCTATTTATAGGCATAGAGGTGGAGTCAAACCTGGATTAGGACTACTGCTCCTTGTTGATCTAGAACTGCTGTCCGAGTTCTAATTGGACTTCAATCCTTTACTAGACTTCTAATTGGATATCTTCTTAGACTTCCAATCTGATATCTTCTTAGACTTCTGATCTGATATCTGTTTGGACTTTATTAGACTTTTGAATCTCCTCTTTGGATCGGATTGAGTGGGATTTATCCCCAACATATAAGAAGATAAAACAGAGTACTAAGTTACTCGGACCTGGCCGCACAAGAAATCGGCGAGTTCGTGTTATAGCCCCAGGGGAAATGAGCGATAGGATTGTTGCGTTTATTCCTTTAGGCCTCGTTTAGTTCGTAGAATAAGTCTTTAGAATGAAATGACTATTCTATTGAAATAACTATGGGCTTGTTTAGTAAGTAATTGTGTTGTGGAATATTTATGGGACCTATTCCTTGGAATAGCTATTCTATGAGAATAATTATTTCCTTACGAAGAGATTCAGCTATTCCTTTTATTTTTCAGAGGATAGCAATTCTTGAGAGAATAGACCATCTTTTCAAAAACAATATATATAATTTTCTTTAATTTTTCCAAACAAAACTTAAAAAAAAAAAAAATTAAAGAATTAAAAGATTAAAAAAATTAAAAAACAAAGAATTTAAACCAGATTTGTGGGTGGCCGACCACCCACATATCTAAGGTTCAACATTTATTATTTCTTTTTTAAAGATTTAAGTTTTTTTTATTTGAAAAATAAGAAATTATGTAGATTTTTTTAATAATTTTGAGTCAATTCTAATTGTGGTATATGTGTTGTTACCAAACTAAAGAATTGAAATAATTATTCAATTTTACTTTTCTTTATTTCTAGTAATAATTATTCATTTTTTTTAATGGAATACCGATTCTTCTTCCAACCAAATAAAACCTTACATTTTGGAGGAATAGGTTTGCATGAATACTATAAGTTAGGACTGATTTTTTATTTTTTTTTGAGATATTCAAGCCAAACAACATTACACGGCTATCTCACGGTCGGGTAGTGGAGCTTTTCTACCGTGACTACAAGGTTCGGTTGTTCCTGTCGTGGATTCCACCGGCACGCTCCTTTGGACGGAGAGAGTTCTTGGCAATGGATTTAAAACAGCTTTTATGTTTTAAAAACAACAAAACGTGTTTAAGTGGCAACGATAGAATCCGTTTTCTTTTTCTTTTTTTTTTCTTCTTCGTTTTCTTCTTTCGCCTTAATTCTTTTACCACTGGATGACCAAGCTCTTCTTCTTGTCCACCCAGCAATAAAGGAATGAGCTCTTTCTCTCTTCTCTCTGCAGCTATGGGTGGGATTCAATGGCTGTTGCCTCCGCAGTGATTGACGTATACTTCGAGATTTCACGGGTTGAGATGGCAAGGAAGATGTTCGTGAAATCTCGAGATTTGGATTTGGACTAATATGCAGTTAAGTTGTGGGTAATCATATTCTTAATCTGTATATGGGTAATCATATTCTGAATTTGAACGTGAAATCTAAAGATTTGGATTGTGCACAGAAGTTGTTCGACGAAATTTCTGAAAGAGATATTCGTACGGAAACAATCCTTATATCGGGCTATGCACGAATTGGGGCATCTAGAATGGTGTTGGACCTCTTTAATGATATGCGAATTGAGGGTCTTCGTGCAAACCAATTTACACTGTCAAGTGTTATAAAGTGTTGTTCTCGTGTAAGTGATCTCCGAATGGGTAAAGGAAATCATGGGTGGATATTAAGAAAATGGTTTAATTTTTCATTGTGTTTAGATAGTCTCCCTTGCTCGAGTCTGGAGTTTATATTAATCTCAGGAACTATGGTGGTCACTGGTCAGGTAATATCGATCCTCTAGTCCTCAAGGGTAGGACTGAACAAATCCCCGCAATCTCCACCCTGCCTCGCCCCGCACCCATGGTGCGGGCCACGGGGCCAGATTTGGGCCCCCCGCATGGTGTGGGGCGGGTTGCGGGGGGAGCCCTTGAAATTTCGCGGGTCCCCACCCTGCAGATTTTGAAACAAAAATAAAAGGGGAAAAAAAGCCACATTTTGGTCGAGGAGTGAGGAACTTCACTTTCCTTTTTTCTTTTCTTACTCTCATTTCCTTCAGTCCAGTTCTAACTTCTAACCCTAAGTTTTCCCTAACTCCCTATCACGGCAGCAAAGCGCTGCACGGCGGTCCTGCAGCACCCCACGGCGGCCCTACAGCTTCCCACGGTCCCCACTCGCCTCACCGGCCCTCACGTCATGCCCTCACCGTCACGGCCTGCAGCACCCCACTCGCCTCACCGGCCCGCACGCACGGACGCACCCACAATCTGTACATCTCCCATTCTCCATTTCTCTCGTTTAAAATTTTGGTCTTTTTCCCCTGTTCGACGATGCCCTTAATGCCGTGAACTTGGTTGCTCCTCCATTTTGAAGCTCATCTTTTTCTGTATATTGATAATAAAGAAACCCATTTTTGTCGAGAAACGGTTTGGTGGGTGTTTGCTTTTTTTCTTTTTCTTTTTTCTGAACTGTTGGCCAAAAGGGGTTCATGTAATTTGATTCTTTGGCTTTTGGTATGTTAGTGTCTAGGACCCTGGGTTATTAGAATGTCAGTTTGATTTATCAATCTTCTTGGAAGATGTTCATAAAGAAAAGCTCATACCTTGTAATGGTTTTGTATTAACCCGCGGGGATCCCCGCCCCGTTTATCCCCTCCCCATTTATTCCCGCACCACACGATTTCAGTATGTTTGTATTCTTTATATTTGTGAACAGATTGCTTTGATGCAAGCCTGTCAGCATGGTCATTGAAGTCGTTCAGAATCTGGTTGTTTTCGGAGCCAATTGAAGATTTTTACTCCTAGGCATTTCCCCATATTTCATTACTTTGAGTGGTGTGGAAAATTTATGGGATAAGAGTATGACAAATTTGTGCGGAATTTAGATTCACAAAGCAGATTATCCAAAAGTAAGAACATCCGATGGTTAATCATTAAAAAAAGAAAAAGAAAAAAGTTGTTAGAGTTAAACAAAACTGGTACGAAAGTTATATAACAATCATTTCTTAATCACATCATCATATCATAGTTATCTTTATCATGATAACTATTTTTGCAGAATACAATGAAGCCCAAAAATTCGCTGTTGTTTAGTTGCGTTTTGCACAAACGAAACAAAATTTAAATACCCTCAAATTTTCTATTGTAGCTACTGTAACAAGAGACAGAAACTGCTAGTGAACATACATAAATAATTGTTATTCAAATCAATATATAGTCTACCACAGTAAACTGCTAAATCAACAAACACTTAATTCAGACTATCAGATCAAATAATTATCAATGACTATTTAAATTAACCATTAGATTGTAATTATTTAATCTAAACCGTTAGATCAAAGTTGATTTGATCTTACAGTTTACTTTAGTAATGGTCCCAGTAAATCCAACCTCTGGATCTATCTAAGAATCATCATATGGTCATGATCAAATCGACGATCCTAACTGTTCTAAATTGAATGGTAACGATCAGATCGCTCCGATGCCAAGTGCCAAGTGCGCCATCAAGGCGCTACTAGCACCCTACAACCCACTGTCACGCACGCGCGCGTTCGGTGCTTCGTATCGTACTAGAGTATACACACATACAAGTGCATATACCCAATAATTACTTTAAAGCAAAGGCTTAAAGTGTGTTGGGTCTTATAAATGCCAACACAATTTTTCTTTTCCTCATGTGAGCCGCTCTTCGTCCAATATTCTTTAAAACCGTTGATTTAAAACATTTCAAAAACACAAAATAAATATATAGCCCCGTAGTCCAATTAACCGCCACAGGTATTCATCTAGAAATGAAATCACAAATTGGAGCCTTTGGTTTTGATACGACTTTGATGCAGCAGTGAGGGAAAAAGAATAGAAGACAAGATATTATAAAACACAACACACAACTATTTCAGAGACGTCTCATCCCCATGGAAACTGTAATATCCTCAAACGTTAATGTTAGGACTTTTAATTACATCACTTCATAAAGTCCTACCACTTATTCGATAAGAAATAAGAGTAACAAACAAAAGAAGATAAAAAAACAAATTGATAACAATTAAACTCCTAACACTTATCTATTACTCTAGACGTGAAGGACATCTTAAACTTGAGCTTGACCTCGGTTGGTGATGACGCTAGATAGCGTTGAAATGCATGCGTCTCTAATTGCCCCAAGTTTGTTGACGACATCATTTGTGGGCAACCGCTCATGAGGAGATGTTTCAGAGCACAACAGTCCAATCTGCAGCACTGAGACCAAGCAATCCTTAACTCTGCTTCCGGCAACGAAATGATCATCAACTTCTATGTCATCGTTATTTGTCTCCTCATCAACATCTTCTTCACCTTCTTCAAAGGGCATTGACGAGTCCACTATATCCATGACACGTTCCGGCAAAGCCATTGCAATGAACTTGTGAATGCTCATGCCATCTCTGAACATGTCATCGGTAGGTCTTTTCCCAGTGAACATCTCCAGCAAGAGTATCCCATAGCTATAAATATCTCCAAGTACAGAAACTTGGCCACCCATCCCATACTCTGCAATTTATTAATATATGATCACTAAGATACAATAGTCTTCTAAACTTATACAATTTCTCCACTAATGCATTTTACTACTATTCAACAATTTTGTTTTGTTTTGTTTTTTCTTTTCTTTTCTTTTTTTTTTTTACGAAAGAAAAAACACTTATTTCTGAAGACCCCGAGTATTGAAATTTTCCCTTCATATATATGTAAAATATAGGACATAAAAATTATTCGTATCAATATTATGCTTAACCTCTCATTCATGTTTGATGTGTGAAACTTAATTGAGCAGAGTTATTGCAGGTTGAAAACATACCTGGAGGAATGTACCCAACGGAACCTTTTAGCGCAATTGATAAGGACTCTGACAAGGTTTCTTTTTTAGAGGGATTATGTGATGCTTCGAAGATGAACTTTGCTATTCCAAAGTCACCGACATGTGCTACCATATCTTCATTAAGGAGGACATTACTTGGCTTTATATCACAGTGAACAATTGGCGTTTCACAATGAAGATGAAGATATTCCAATGCATAAGCAACATCAATGACTATGTTTATTCTCTGAATAAAGCTCAATCTCTTACATTGATGTTGCCCATCCTTTAAAGGATGCAGCCACTGGTCTAGGCTTCCATTAGACATGAACTCAAACACTAGACTTTTAAAGTCGTTCCCTTGATGATCAATGCTTGAGCAAGCAGTGATAATCTTAAGAAGATTACGATGGCGTAAACTTTTCAAAGCATTGCATTCATCAATGAAACTCTTGGAAGCTCCTCGTTGTTGAAGGTTTAACACTTTAACTGCAACAATTGCTCCATTGCTAGAAAGAACTCCTTTGTATACAGAACCAAAACTACCCGAACCGATCAAATTGTCCACAGAGAAATAATTAGTTGATGCTTGAAGTTCTGCATAAGATATACATGCCAATCGCCAATCCTTTAAGGAAGATGCGACCAAAGGTCTCTTTCTCCATTTTTTAACCATATAAAATGTGAGGAAAAAACACAGTGGAACAAGTACCAACATGACAGGCATTACAACTTTAAGTGCAAGGCGTTTCATAGATGGACGCTGACTCTTTCTATAGCATTTTGGTAAAAGTAATTCTGGGATGCCACCACATAACTTGTCATTTCCAAAGATTGAAATTGCACTTACATTCAAAAAAATCCCTTCACTTGGCACTTTCCCTTCGAGATCATTATGAGAAAGATTAAGAAGCTTAAGTGACAAAAACTTGCTGAGAAATTCAGGAATCTGCCCTGACAAGTTATTGCGAGAAAAATCAATTTCATCTAAACCTCTTAGTGTCTTCAAAGATGGAGGAATTGCTCCTTCAAATGAATTACCCTCCAAATACAAATTCACCAAACTAGTACAACTACCGAGGGAAGCAGGAATTTCACCATATAATCTATTTTCAGACAGATCTAAAACACCAAGATTTTGTAAGTTACCCACTTCAAATGGCAGTGTACCTGTCAAAGAATTATGAGACATTGCCAAATAAATCGAAAGGGAAGAAAGACCAATAACCTCTTTTGGTATGGTACCATTGAGATTGTTAGTAGAAAGGTTTAGTAAAAGCAAATTTTGGCAGTTTCCTAGGCTTGCAGGTATAGTTCCCTCAAATTGGTTCTCCTCCATAAAGAGATTTGTCAATTTAGTTAAGTTACCTATGGAGAAAGGGATCAGCCCTGAAAATTTGTTACATCCTAAATTTAGTATCTGTAACTGCTGGAGCTTCCCAAGAGCATCCGGGAGAAGACCTCCCAAATAATTATATTCTAATCCCAGAATGGTCAAGTTAACAAGGTTTCCAATCTGATTGGGGATGCCACCATGTATCATATTTCTACCCATAGTAAGACTATTCAGCTGGGAGGAAAGATTGGCAATGGAGCTGGGCAGTACGCCACCAAATTGATTCCCACCAAGGCCCAAGTTCTCCAAACTCGTACAGTTAGCCAAAAAACTGAGAAAATTCAGGTCACCAACTTTCCCATTTCCAAGTCTATTTCCTTCAAAATTAAGTTTAACCAAGGCACGCAAACTTGCTAGATTTTGAGGCACTGTCCCAGTGAGACCATTTTCAGTGAAGTCAAGCACGCTAAGTCTAGAAGCATTTGAGAATGACTCGGGAATAGGTCCTGTGAAGCTATTTTGACCGACGTAAAAAAATTCAACGTTAGGAAGAGTAAGGCCCACATCTGGTGGAAGCCTTCCATGCAACTTATTCGCAGCAACAGCGAATTGGTATATGGAAGATATATTATAAATCGGAGGAGGGATAGTACCAGACAAATTATTTGCAGAAAGTCCAAGATGTCCCAAGCTTGATAGATGGCCAAGCTCGCCAGGTATGCTCCCTTCTAGATTGTTCCAGATAAGGAAAAGACCATACAAAGAAGAAAAGTTTCCTATCCACGATGGGATAGTTCCTGTAAGGTTATTCAGACCAAGATTCAGGTAAACCAAGTTTGACAATGAACTGAACTGCTCTGGAATCTGCCCAACAAGATTGTTGGCAACAACTCCAAGCACACTAAGTTGTGTACAGTGACTTAGATTAGTCGGAAGGCTCCCACCAATGGAATTGAAACTCAAGATGAGATGCTGCAGACGCTGTAGTCTTCCCAATTCTTGAGGAATTTCACCATAGATGCTGTTATTTCTCAAGTTGATTCCAGTAAGGTAAGTAAGATTTCCCATAGAAGGTGTTATGGTGCCACCCAATCTTTGACCTTTCAGTTTCAGAACCATGACTCTTTTACTGGAGGGGCTGCATGAAACACCAAACCAGTTGCAAAAATGGGTGGACTCATTCCATGAGCTCATGATTTGAAGTGGGTCTTCAGTAATCCGATTCTTGAAGTCGAGCAATGCCAGGCGATCAGACTCATCTGCAAAAGCATGAATTCTTGCAGATTTCAAAAGAAGTATTCCGTGAAAGAATATTAACAAAATCCAGTTGAAATGCAGACAAGAGTGTTTCATCTTGTTGGAACTTGGAAACATATAATTTTCAAGTAAAGACCAAGTCTGATACGGGAGTTTACTTGATATGAAAATATTAAAAAGTTCCGACGAGAGTTAAAAGGAAATAATTTTTTCCCATTGGGAGAGAAAAAGTAAAAGCAGGAAGTGATTTAAAGCAAAAAGTGAAAAAATGTGAAAAGAGGAAACATCGAGAGGATAGGACATATACCTAAATTATGACACTGTGATTGATACTCAACTTATGTGATTGGAGATCATATGAATGAAGTTTAATGGAAAATAAAGTCACAAGTGATTGATCATAGTGAGGTACTATCATTTTATGTTTATCCAATATCTTAAATGAAAAAATTAGTGATGAATCCGTCCCTATAATGTAAGACAGTGCACGATGCAAAGTGACTAAGGATGAGTTTAAAACTCTTAATAGATCCATAGGCCCTACATGTTGGGATTGGGTGTTCTCTGCACACACTCTTGATGGATGCCACCAATGTGAGCGTAAAGGTGGTGTCGCTTCCTATGACACTTGGGTAAGTCTCTAGAGCACTCATGAAACCCACGAGTGCATGGCTTGTATAAGGCTCCAACCCTCTATAGAACAACCAAATTTTTTTGGAATAAAGTTATGTTGGTGATAAGTTTGGTCAACTTATGAATTTTGTTAAAAGAGTTTAACTCTGCCACGATTCATTGAGTTTCTACTTATTTATCTTAGGTGTAGTTAAAACCTTCATGGTTACACCAAACCACGACTTTTTTATAGGAGGGGCCAGGCCCCCCCAAGCCCCAAAGTTCTCCAAAAAAAAAAATTAAAATTTTACCTCAAATTTTATTATTTTTTCTAATTTTGACCCCCCAAAACTTTTTTTTTTATTTTTTCAATTTGGCCTCCCCCAACTTGGGGGGCTGGCTCCGCCCTGGCTGCATGTAACACCAAACCAGTTGCAGAAATGGGTGGAGTCATTCCACGAGCTCATGATTTGAAGTGGGTCTTCACTAATCCGATTCTTGAAGTCAAGCAACGCCAGGCGATCAGACTCATCTGCAAAAGCATGAATTCTTGCAGATTTCAAAAGAAGTATTCCGTGAAAGAATTAATATATATTAAGAAAATCAAGTTGAAAGGCAGGCAAGAGTGTTTACTTGATATGAAAATATTAAGAAGTTGCAATGAGAGTTAAAAGGAAATAAATTTTTCCGATTGGGAGAGAAAAAGTGAAAGCAGGAAGTGATGTAAAGCAAAAGGTGAAAAATGTGAAAACGGGAAAACAAAACAGAAAAGTTTTAGACATTTGATCATAGTGAGGTACTGTCGTTTTCTGTTGACTGATTGAGGGGTCAAGTTATATGAACGGCCCCACAATAATTTGAAAAGGATAAAAGTAGCTAAAGCTGACCTTGACCATATTGAGTTTTATATTTTTCCTGGAATCTTTTTTCTTTTTTAATTTTTATATAAAAAGTTGTTAAATCATTATCCCTTTGGTCTGTTTCTCCCTCTCTCCTCTGTAATCGAGAGAGGGAGACCGGAGAAGAGTCCGTTAAAATAGTAGAAAAGAAAAAGGATAAAAGTTGTCTTAGGGCACTAGTAGCAGTTATCTTATATTGGTTCATTTCTCTATATTTAAGGAAAATTTCATAAAAAATATCAAAAAAATTTCCACAGCAGATGCCCTATATTTAGATGATGGGGTTGGGAATGAATAGTGATTCCCTATGTATACATGTTACTATTTATTTCCTATGTATTATTTTAATATAAAAGAAGTATAATTAATTGATATAGGGAAGAGAGAAAAAGTAGGAAAGAGAGAAAAAGAATAAAATAAGAGTAAAAAAATAAATTTTAATTGATATAGGGAAAAGTAAGGGAATTTATTGTGGGGTTATTTTTTTTATAGGGAAGCAAAAAAAGTAGTTTTGTTCCCTAAATATAGGAAAAATGGTTGGGAATCTGCTGCTAGTGCTCTAAGCTGACCGTGGTGGGAACTCTCCTCACTCTTTTTCAAATTATTCATTTCTTATATAGAGTTACTATTGTACTTTTTTTAAAAAAAAAAATTAATTCTAATTATTAATTAATTAATTGTTATTCAAATTTTATTACTGGAATCAATTAGATAAATCATACACAATCTAACCTTAATTGTATGTATAAATTTTACGGTATATATATACATGCGTTTGTAAGATATTATCTCCATATATGACCTATATGCCACATAAAGAAGTATTTATTAATATCTAATAAATAAATGGTATATACGGTATTACGGTTAGGTAATTTAATTAATTAAATTACCGTAATGGAATCGTTTTAATTGATTTTAAAATCAATTAATAATATTGTTTCCTTGATGGGAGGAACAACACGGTATTTACTATATTTGAGGGTCCTTGACCTAGCCTATAAGTTAATAGCCTGTGTACATCATCAGTACGGCAATACAATCATAGGCATAGGTTAGAAAATCCCTCAAATAATCTTTTCTTGTTCTTCAGATGGATCGTGGAAACGCTTGAGCAAATATGACTAGAGGTAAGCCTGGACCCTGTTTTATTTGTTTTCGCTGCGCATGTTAGTTTAAGCAATATGTTTACATATTCTAACATGTGGTATCAGAGCCACCTCTATGCTATTTTGCTTAGCATTTAATTTTGCTATACATTATCAATGTTGAATTCAGTGTTTTATTTCGTGACTATAACTAGATCTGTTATTCACATACGGTTGATAACTCACTGTCGTGATATGAGTATTTTTTCCATTATAATATACAGTTTTTTGCGTTTGATTAGTACACATTGTTCTGCAATATTGATATTGTTAATTATTGTTTATGCAATATTGATATTGTTAATTATTGTTTATACAATATTCCAATATTGTGGTTTTTATATTGTGATATTCACATACATATTGTGGAAAAACTGTATAACTAAAGAGCATGAAAATTCTAGATTGCTGTTTTGCCCTTGTGAAACCCACTGTGCACTGCCGTGAGACCCATTGGAGAAGATCCATGCCGTGAAACCCAGGCACCACACTGTTGTTAATGGTCAGCGCCTCTTCTCCTCGCCCGTGACAGCAATGGTCTAGACCGGCGTCGTTCGTCGAAGGAGAGTGGCCTCCCCCCGTCATCGGGACGGGTCACCGGTTTCCTGGACCAACGGCGACCCCTCTGGGTCGCCATTGCTGCTAAGCAGTGGTCCATCAAGGCCGCTGCATAAGGCGATAGCAACCTGACAGCCAGCACCGTTCTGTGTAAGGAGAGGCCAAGCGGCCTCTCCCTGTCACCGGGATTGGTGGCCCTTGCGGGCCGCTTGGATCTTGGACAAATGGCGACGTGGGTCGCTGTTGCTGCTAAGCAGCGGCCACGAATGGCCGCTGCATAAGGTGGCATGCTCGGGGGCCGCCACATGAAAAAGTAGTGGGGGCGAGGCACCGGCGCATAAGGAAAGTGAAAGGTGAGGCAGTGGCGTCATTGCCATGCGTAGAGAGGTTGCTTCCTGTGACCTCCCCATGACAGTAATGGCGGCCCTTATGGGTCGCCTGGGTTCTGAGCAACCGGCAACCCCTATGGGTCGCCGTGGCCTGTTGAGCGGCGGCCTCTCCTGGCCGCCGCATGAGGATGCTTGGGCTAAGGGTGGTGGCTGGAGCAATTGAGGAAGAAGGTAGAGGGCGGCTGGGTTCAAATTTAGGGTTCAAAGTTTTTGAGAAAAATGCGGGTCGGGTCATGATACGGGTAGGGTTTAAAACCCATGAGTCCAACCCGATCTCAAGTGGGTTGACCCATTCGGGTCAGCCCAATCCAGCTTAAAAAAAAAAAAAAGAAAAAAAAAAAGGCTCATTTTAGTAGGCTGACCCAAATACATTGACCCATAAGCCTGACCCGATTAAGTGGGTTTGACCCAACCCTATAAAGATACCCATCAGCCCAATACAGTAGTAGCCCATTCAAGAAAATAAAAGGTTGGGCTTATATGGGGTTAGAACTTAGGACCTTCATGTCCATAAAGCACCAAGCTTCAAACCATTCAGCTATGCTTGGTTTTGTGTTTTCTTATTAAAGTTTTATTCGCTTTATTATTTACAGTGTTCTGTATTAATATTATTATTTATTTAATACATGATTTTTTGGGAATATATTTTTTAATTGTTGAATTTTTATATAAATTGCTTGATGCTTAGACCTAAGAATAATTGACAATACCATATATGTTGGTGTGTTTACAGTAATATCCAAGAATGCAATGTCTAGAAAAGTTCTGGCTAGGAAAGTCTTGGGATTTAAGTGTGTCCATGTGACCCCCTCACTTTCCTGGGAACTCACCTGGTTGCACCTTGGAAAATGCTGTTTACCCCATTTAGGTATTGGTTTGTTATATTCCTGAGGCTATTAAGGAGGCATCTATAAAGTTGTTAGATGTTAATGAAGTCGCAATTATTATGATAATTTTGGGAGAGCCAAAGCATCCCAATTTTTTGAATAATAATTGCATCAAGATTACACACACGTAATTATCATAATAATTATGGGAGAGCCAAAACATCCATTTTTTGTATGATAATTACATCAGGATTACACGCATGAACCTCATAAAGATTTATTAGATGTTCGTGAATTACAGCATGATTATTATGATTTTGGGAGAGCCAAAGCATCCTAATTTTGTAATAATCGTACAGATGAACTTCACATAGAAAAATTAACATTATATTGTAATTAATTCATAAATTTAATTACCTATCCCCAAAGGGAAGTTTTTATTTTTATAACTTAATTAGAATAAGATAACAAATTTAGTATTAAAACTAAAATTTCTTTCGGTTGCCCAAAGGTACGAAGAATTTTATTTATTAATACTTAAATATATTAGTCTTATCAATAAAGAGTAAATTTTATGCGTGATGCAACCTTTGCCCAAAGGTAGGTTGAAATTACTATTTAAATTGGCATTGACTAATTTAAAATAAAGTTACTTCATAGCATTAAAGTATTTATTTTCTTGGTTATTGCAGTTATTCATATTACTCTACTTTGATAGTTTTATATTTCAATACTTTATGGTAATATTTTTCTGACTGAAAAAAGATTAATATACTTTTTCATTTGAGTGTTTCTAATCCCATTATGAGAATGAATGATATTATAGCTTAGCTTAAGTCCCTAAAGATTGAGATTTTTTGAGTTATTATTGGTCTATTTCATTTTTGAATTCTTTCTTCTAAGTGTAGAATTTTATCTTGTAACACACGTAAGAATAAATGGTTAGTAAATAAACTTCTAACCATGTGTGTTCAAGGATATGAGAGAATTCATAAAGTGTTCACATAGTTACTCATGTCAAGGGAAGGACCGATAAAATGCAATCATGTCTAACACTTAATGAATGAGAATAAGGTGCCAATAAAGTATTATGGCAATCAAGATACCTATGTAATAAGAAAAATTAAGGGCATATAAAGAAAGATTGCATGAAGTATAAGAAATGACTTAAAATAAAGATAATCTCATATATCTAGTATGTCGTGAATCTCTTTTAGTGACTCATTCAAATATGTTGTGGATTGATTATGGTTTAACAATCCACGTTGTTAACACAAATGCAGAGTCCTTTTAAAATGAATAACACTTGTTTATAATTTGAGGTTGTTGGGATCTATAGGTTAATTTTGAGATTCAATTATATTTTTTACCTCAAAAATGATTTATATTCCATAATCTTTTAGAAATTTATTTTCTAGTTTGGCTTGTTAAAAATTTCAATTTTATTTTAAACTTGAAAATTTTCTTATTTTAAGTGGAATATTGGTTGGGGTTTATCTAAAGTCTATTTAAAATTGACCTACATCCCAATTTTTGAAACAAAATTATTTGTTTGTTTCTGCATACTGATGTTGACGTAAAGTAGAATCTTTGAGAATTTAAAAATGCTCTTATTATGGCTTTGGAGATTGAAATATATCTCCATACAAAAAATAAAAGTCGGTAATTTATTGACTTTGGTACTTGTGTGGACTGCATAAGGGAAAGCATACCAACAAGACCATTAGAGTTGCCAAAGAGAGCCTTTTGAGATTTTTGAGATCATGTCATGTACATTGAAAGGTGTTGACCTTTTCATACTCATTGCCTAAATGGTCAGAGATATTTTTATCTCTTTTAGTGATGACCATATAAAGTTTATGTATCTCTATCTTTTAAATATTAAAGCTGAGGTATTGAATGCTTGTAATACCTATAAGGAAGAAGAAGAGAAACAACATGAAGATCATAAGATTTGATATAGACATAGAGTATTAAGGTAGGTACACAAAAAAAAAAGGGAAATGATTAGTAATACTAATCTGCTATTACCCTTATAGAGTAAAGCTTTGAAGACCGTTGTGTATATGTTGAACAGGATTCCATTTACGGTTGTCCTTAAGACACCTTTTTATGAAATAAATGGAAGCCAAGTTTAAATTATTTACACATATAGGGTTGCCTTACTAAATAGGGGATTTATAATCCTCGCCTAAGGAAATTAGATTCAAGGACAACCAGCGGATCTTTTATAGGCTATACAGTAAACTCGAAGGGGTTTTAGGTTTTATTATCCTTCATATAATCCTAGAGTTGTTGATTGTAAAATTTCTGGAGGATGCAGAACCTAGTGGGAGTGCTCATTCACACAAATTGGAATTTGAGGAAGCACTAGAGTTGGCCAAATCTCCTTCTGATAGAGGATGATTGATTGTATTCAGGGAAAATCAGATTGATTATCCTGAGCCACAATCACTTCTAGAACAACCAACTCATACAGAACAAGTTCAAAATCTATTCTCCCATTGCAAAATGCAAAGGAAGTAGAATTAAGAAAATCCTATAGAATAAGAACATCAACAATTCTTAGTGATCATGTTGTATATCTCCCAGAGTCTGATATTGACATTGGATATAAAGATGATCTAAAATTGTTTTCACATGCTATGAGTGGAGAAAACTCCACATTGTGGTTCAAGCCATAAAGTAAGAGATAAGTCCATGGCTAAAAGGTCAAGCTAGACTCGTAGTCAATGGTTTTACTCATAAGGAAGACATTGATTATCGTGAAACATTCTCTCCAGTGTCTAAGAATGGTTCATCAAGATAGTCATAGCATTAGTAGCTCATTTTGATCTAGAGCTACATCAAATGGATGCGAAAACAACTTTTCTGAATGAGGATCTTAAAGATGAGGTTTACATGAAACAATCAAAAGGTTTTATAAATAACAGACAGAAAGCTTGCATTAAAGAATTCTATTTATAGGCTGTGATAGATCTCTCATCGGTGATATACTTTTTACAAGGTTATTATTTTATTGTTTATTGAAAACCTTGTTAATTAGTATATATACCTTAAGGTCAGTGGGAGTACAGTAATCTTTCTAGTCCTATATGTAGATATTATTTTTTGCAAGTGGTGATTTAGGTTTGCTATATAAAGTTCATTTCACAAAACTTTGAAATGAAAGATTTGGGTGAAACCTCTTATGTCTTTTGACATAGAGATTCACAGAGACATAAAGAATATTAACATTGTCTCGGAAGGCCTACATTGAAAAAGTTTTGAGAAGATTTAGAATGAAGGATTATGTACCTTCAGTAGCAATTAAGAGGGACCAATTAAATACAGATTAATGTCCCAAAAGGTATTGGAATAAGACCAGATGAAAAGTTTTTTAAAGCGTCTGCATTATGCATAACCATATGACTGGCAATAAGAATATTGAGTCAATAAAGTGCTGCAAATAAAGTCTTACGGTATGTGCAAGGAACCAAGAAGTACAACTTAACCTAAGGATACACTTTCCATTTGAAAGTGGTTAGTTGTTCAGATTTAAGTTTTGCTGATTGTGTAGATAGTAGAAAGTCTACTTTAAGGTATATATCTTTTTATTGAGAGATATATCTTAAAGATGCAGTATGCAGACTATGGTTGCTACGTCTACCAAGAAAGCTAAAATTCTAGCATGCTATGAATTTAGTACACATGCATGATGGATGAGACATTTTGTTGAAAGTCTCAATATTGTTGATTTTACAGTTAGACCATAAAGATACTCTGTGGTAATTTTACTATAATCTTCTTTTATAAGAATAAAGAGTAGAAGCAGAAGTAAATCGACATCAAGTATCTCAGTACAAGAGATAACATTAAGAGACATAAATGGTCTATTGAGTATATAAGTACTGAATTAATGATTGCGGATCCCATGACTTAAAGTTTACCGGTAAAGAATGAATAAAGTCATGCGGAATAGATGAGACTCATTAATTCATTTTTTGCTTGGTTTGTCTCTTTTTGGTCTATAGACATAAAGTTATTATAATAAAGATTTTGTACACATTTGTTATTTTGTCCATGAGGATAAATAAAGTTGGACCTGAATGACTTATAGGAAGTTCATTCATAAAGCTTGATTATCCATAAGGTACTCATGTAAGTAGTGTTTTACATTGTGATACATGGAAGGGACGACCTAATTTTATAATGGTTTTACCGCCATAATTCGTGTGAAACATTTCTTATCTGAGTGGGAGGATTCCATAAGTGATTGGCCAAACTAAGGAACCTAATACCATAAGGTTATGTGTCATAAAGGCCAAGTGGGAGAATGTAAGATATTATCTCCATATATGGCCTATATGCCACATAAATAAGTATTTATTAATATTTAATAAATAAATAGTATATACGGTATTACGGTTAGGTAATTTAATTAATTAAATTACTGTAATGGAATCGTTTTAATTGATTTAAAATCAATTAATAATATTGTTTCTTTGATGAGAGAAATAATAGGGTATTTACCATATTTGAGGGTCCCTGACCTAGCCTATAAATTAGCCTGTGTACACGATCAGTACAGCAATACAGTCATAGGCATAAGTTAGAAGATCCCTCAAATAATCTTTTCTTGTTCTTCAGATGGATCGTGGAAACGCTTGATCAAATATGGTTAGAGGTAAGCCTGGACCCTGTTTTATTTGTTTTCGCTGCGCATGTTAGTTTAAGCAATATGTTTACATATTCTAACAGCGTTATGCTCATACGGCACTCGTACACAGAGATAGATATATATATATATATATATATATTAAGATTCATAATTACAATAATTCAAGCTATATTTGTCATATTATGAAGAGAACTTTTGAAATACTTAAAATATTTGCATTGCAAAATAAAAAATAAGAAAATAAAGTTATACGATCTCGATCATAGGAGTTGACCCACGTGTATACGGGTTCGGCTTATTTATTAAACGAACCTAAATTTTTGTTCGAACTCAATTCAAATTTATACGAATCGAGCTTGATCAAGCTATTTACAAACAACTCCATTCATTTACAACCCTAATGCCTTAGTGATTTTGTCCTCTAAGCTGGAAAAGAAAAGAAAAAGTCTATTATTAGTCTCTCATCAATAATTCAATTTTTTTTATAGGCCAAGTTGTGAAAATGCTAGAAATAAGATTATGAAGGCCAGAAGATCATTTCCACTTTTAATCTACGTGATAAAGAGGAATGCTACACATAAGATTTTTATCACTATTTCATCAGAGAATAAAAGGGATAAAAGTCTTACTATATCATTACCCATTGACAAATCATAAACTGAAGTGAGATGGGAATGATTAGAAATAAGACTTTATGAAAGTGTCATGTGATTAGCCTGGTGATAAGATTAGCATTAGAGGATAACTTCGTCTATCGAAATTCGAGCACATGCATGTTTGCTACGGTGGTCCATGCTGTCCGATCTTCTTTGTGGATTTTGTGGGCAAGTTGGAAAATGGAGAGCATCCACTTATTTCTGCTCATGAACAAATTTGTTTTTTGCCAATTGCAATGCTCATATGGATGAAATAATACTGAGTTTAATTAGTATTTAATTGGACTTGCAAAAGCTCATCAGACCATATTAACTTTTTGTATAATGTTAAATTTCATACTTTCATCTTATTTTCATTTTATTGAGTTGATGTAGTAATGTTTATTTTTTATTGAAATTTCTTTTTCAATGGTCAATAGATATTATCACATCAACCCAGTGAAATCACTGGAGTGTGCGTGCAATAAAATGTAGTATGTAGCATTACATGATCACACATATTTTAAGAACTTTGAAATTAAATAATAGTGTAGTCATTGTAAAGAAGCACGAGACTTAGGAGATGAATAGTTACATGGGAAGCCAAAAGAACTTTTTTAAGTCAAAATATTCTAATGACAATAATAAGCAAACGTAGTAAAGAAAAAATTGTTAAACAATGCACTGAAACAAAATAATGTTACCTTCTCAATGACCAAAATTTATAATTTTAAATGGTTTTAAGGTGGCTAAATTTGTTGAAGAGATTAAAAATTTCATCAACAATGGTTAATTAAAAATCAGTGTCGGCTCATCCCTTAGGCAAGTTAGGCAGCCGCCTAAGGCCCCTAAGTGGAATAAGGCCTCTAAAGACAAGTTTGTTTAAAAAATAAAATTAAAAATAAATAAAATAAATAAAAAAGATGAAAAAGAAAAGCCTAATCATAATCTGAAACTGTTTTTTTCAATAAGTCCCCAAAGACAAGTTTGTTTTAAAAAAGAAAAGAAGAAGAAGAAAAGCCTAATCATAAGTTGAAATGATTTTTTTTCTCAACGGAATAAGGCCCCGATATAGGTTTGTTTGAAAAAAAATAAAAAATAAAAGAAAAAAGAAAATCCCAATTATAATCTTGAATGGTTTTGAAAAAATAAAAGAAATATGATTTCTTCTTTGAAGACTCTTTAACTTCAATAGAAAAATAATTAGTTAGAGGCTCAAGAAAACAACAATTAATATATACTAACAAAATAACAGTGCATTTTCTCTCCTATTAGAAGACTCTAGAACTCTCATATAGAATAAATAATTAAAAAAAAAAAAACAAAAAACATACCCTCTCTCTGTGTCTGAATCCACCCGGAATACATCAGAATAAACCCAAATCCCCAAAGCTCTAATCCTTCTGGTTCTCGATCTCCCTCTTTTTAACTCTCTAACACAAAATGGTTCGCTCCAACGGTGTGAGGGCTGCTCTCTCGCCTCCAATTTCTTCCACCAATCCAAGACCTCCGTACGCCTTCTCTTTCTTCTTCAATAGCTCTGAATTTCGTTATTTTTCAGTTAATTATCTTATTCTTTGATTGTTGTTTGAAAATTTTTGGTTGTTTTTTGATGCTGAAAGCAAACTCCGGAAAATGTTTACTGTGTTTGAGCTTTTTTTTTTTTTTTTTTTTTCAGTTAAAATTATTTAAGTGATTGCTCGATCTTAAAACTAATAAAAAATAATATCTAGTTAAATAGATAAATATTTAGAGAGTTTGATTTAGAAAGCTTTTTAAAAGTGATAGATAAAATAACAAAAATAGATTATTTAGCTAAAAAAAAAATAATTATCAATAAAAATAATATATATATATATGGCGTGGCCAAGCAGCTCTTTAGTTGCGATGCAATTCAAACTTCTCGGCCAGCTAGATTTTCAATTTCATCATATGATGGAAAATATAGATGGTCGGTGATGAAATTAATTCTGGCACATGAAATTTGCCCAACGACTCTTAACATCTCGGGTGAATAACTGAAAAGGTGTATTCGAGTCAATTCAAGTAGTCGGCGGTTCAAGATTTTACGTGATTTGATCTATGTATAACCTATGTTTAGAGGATAAAGCTTTAGGGCTGCATTTTATTTTTATTCACTTGACAATCTATGATATTACTATTTATAGGAGAATTGTGGTACATAAGTATGGTAATAAAACTCTAGACTACATTTTGCTCTTATTCATTATTTCATTTAATATTTTTACAATATATGAGATTACTATTTATAGGATAATCGTGGTATATAAGTATAGTAATAAAATTAATGTACCTTCAAATTTGATTAGATTCAAATCAATCAATTTTTATTACCATCAAATCTATTTTTAGAAGATTACAATCAATTATAACAAATCTCTAAATCAAATCCCCTAATAATCTAACATATTCTAACAAAAAACATTGGCATTTTCTCATATTTTAAGTACTCACTGGTTTTGTTTGCTGCAACTTTTTTCCTTCCAAATTTGAACATATATAGTTATGGAAGAGTAATGCAAAGAACCATTTTGATGCAGGGTGGCGGAGTGGGTTCGTAATAATAAACAACAATAAAATCATAACTCTTCTCAAATCAAGATTCTATCAAGAAATCAAGGTAAAAGGGATAGAAAATCGTTCATAGAGTGTTTCATATTGATAAACTGATAAAAATACATAAGCTGGAGGCTAAAACCATCTTAATAGGCTTATATAGAGCCTAAATTCGAAACCAAAATAATAATAATAATAATAAAAATGAAATAAAAATACTTTGCATTACAAATAATACAAAACGACAATTTTTGCCTAGTAAATGTTGGAATAACAAAATGTTAGTGAAATAAAAATTAAAATTGTAGCCTTCTAAATAAGCTTTCAAACGCCATCGATTTTGTATCAATCCGATGTCAGAATCAGAAGATGTGATTTTTTAAGTAAAACTGGTCTAACAAAAAACTGATAAAATTGGCCCGCATCACATTTTTTTTTGTCATCTTTTTTTATCATTTTTAAGTTAATGTAGCTTTTAAAATCACTATAACTCGTTAGAGCATCTCCAACAATAATAGTTAAAGTAGCTAGCTATTGAAAAATTACAACTCTCTATTTTAGCTATTACTTTTTCTATATTCTCTCCAATAAATTCTCTATTCTACTCTTTACTTGCATTTAAATATTATTTTGTGTGAGAAAAAGTGTGAAAGAAATAGGGAGAGAGAGAGAGAGAGAGAGAAAGAAATAAGAAAAGGAAGAGGAAAAAATAATAAAAAATTCTTTGTAGTGTGAATTGTGAATAGGCAAAACAGCCAATTAATTTACTATTCACATACATTATGAGAAAAAAAATCTATTTTACCTATTTTATTAGAGACGAAAAATAGCTCATAATAATCAAATTTAATTATTATGAATCATTTGCCTATTTTATTAGCTATACTCTTACGAAAAGATAAAGCAAAATGTTTTAGGATGGTCTTATATTCTAGCTTGATGACTCAGAACCACGATCGAGTAACTAGTCTCATTTTTCAGTTGTTGAGATTTTGACCGAGATGTGAAGCAACACCAGCTTCTGTCGTCGTGGAGCTTCTGTTCATGCTTGACTAGCTATGTGGTGGAAAAATTCAATATCAGTTCATCATGAAATTTTAATTTTCTAGAATGGATGGCTGGACTTTGGAAAAGTTATCAATAAAGAGAATGTTGTGCTGTCAGCCAATTGCTCTAACTTTCTAACATCGAGCTCTTGGCCAGAAATTATTCCGATATATATGGTGACAAAAAAAAGAAAAAAGAAAAAAGAAAAAGAGGGGCTTAATTAACGAAATCTTAAACTATCTGCTTCTGTTATCTTAATCCTTGCTAACACAAGTAGAAACCCGTGATTTATTTTTAGTTGATACTTATTTGCCAGAGGAACTAAATGGGTTTTATTGATTTACAAACTTTTTTTTTTTTTTTTCTTTTTGTCTTCTTCTAGCATTATTCCTAACACCCAACTCATAAATTTTGAAGTTTAAGACGACAAATTTAAGCAGGCATTTTTAGTATATTTAAATATTAATTATAATTTTTTATATTCAAGTTTTCTAACATCTCTTTTTGAATTGATAATTTTTTTGTGACATTGTTCACTTCTTAGGTAGAAGGACATAAATTTCTTACAAATTGGTTTATAAAAAATATTTTACAAACTAGCCTATAAAAGTGACGTGTCTTTAGCATGTGAGAAACACATATTTTTTTAATTAACAAGTTCTTCTTGCATACTTTTCTAATAGCTTAAAAGACACATATTACTTTCAAATGTTGATTTGTAGAAAATTTATGTCCAAAACAACCTGTCTATACCAAACACTCTTCAATGGACTTTGTTTATGACTGCCGGTGGCTATGCATATCGAGAGAGATTTTCATCCACCTTTGAAATATATATTAGCACCTAGAGAATAACATTTACAAGCTAGGAATTGGCAGCGAGATATGCTATACATTCTTCTTCTTTCATTCTTTCATTTTCCAACTTTTAAAAATTATCATTAAATCTGTAGGGCTCACATAAAGAATCTATATGGACCCCACAAATCCAATAATAATTTTTAAAAGTAGGATAATAAAAGAAGGACAGAAAGAAGAAATGAATAATTCCTCTTTGCACAAACCCAACTCTTTGTGCCCTTCAATAAGAGATGGATGCGTCATGTTAAAAAAAAAAAAAAAAAAAAAAGTAGTATAGGATGAAAATACTAGTTTTTCTTAGAAAAGTCATTGTTTTTTCAACTCATCGTCAACGAAAAATCTCTTAGGTTTCGTTTGGTTCGCAGATTAGACTCATGGAAAAGAATAGTTATTCTTTTGGAATAGTTATTCTTTTGTTTGGTTGTATATTATTTAAGGAAATAGTTATTCCCGTGGAATAGCTATTCCCTTACGAAAAGGAATAGATATTCCACTCAAAAAGGACTAGAATACCTATTCTTTTCGTGTGGGAATAAATAAAATTCGTCTTTTACCCAAAAGCCACAACCCTCTGAACACTCAAGTCTCTTATTTTATTCAACTTTTAATTATATTGAAAATAAAATATAATTCTGATTCTACTTTTTTCAAAAATAAATCATATATTATTCAATTTTTTCAAAAACAAATCATATTTTATTCAACTTTTTCTAAAAAGTCAAACCTCAAAATTCACAAACAAAATAAGAATTTAGTTCTGATTTCAAAAATTCAACACTCAAACGACAGTATCTCTCTCCATCTCTGCAATTAATCTGAACTTATATTCTCATCCCTCTCTCTGTTTCTCAACCCAACTTAATTTTTTGTGGGTTAAGTTTTTTATTTTTTTATTTTTTTATTTTATTTTATTTTTTTCTCTTGTGATGTAGCCTACGGAATGCACGTAGATGTAGCGAAATGAGTACCTCTTGATATCAAGGGGAATTCCAATTACCTTGTGAAGGCTTGGGAAAAACTTTGTAAACAAATAACGAATGTTTGTTGCTGAAAAACAAATAAAAAAATAAAATAAAAAAGGCTTTGCAGATAATCTATTTTTTTATGATTGTGATATGATGATTATGTATGTGTGTGTGTGTGTGTGTGTGTTTTTTTTTTTTTTTTTTTTTTTTCTCTCTTATAAATCATTTTACTTTGCAAGCAAAGAATGAATGTTTGTTGTTAGAAAATAAATAAAAATGGTTTTGCAGATGATTTTTTATTTTTTTTATTTTTATATGATGGTGATATGATGATTATGTGTTTTTTTTTGTTCTTCTTATAAATCATTTTGTAGCCTAATTGTATATGAAAAAAACAAAAAGAAAAAAAAAGCCATGAACTCTATCAAATTAAAAAAAAAAAAAAGTCATAGTATGACTGTTTATGTTTCGAAAATAAAGAAAAAAAAAATGTCCTTAAGAATGTAAACTATATTTGTATTATAAGGGTGTTTTAAGAAATTTGATTATAATATGCTTTCATTCACCAATGTATTGCATTATACCAAACAAAAGAATACATATGCAATGTTCTATTCCACCGTTATAATCAAACAAAAGAATAGGAATAGTTATTTCATTCCACCTTCATCTATTTCCAGGAATAGTTATTATTTTTCTTAATGGAATAGGTATTCTGCGAACCAAACGAAGTCTTAAATTATTTCTCAGACTATAAAGCGTAACCCAGCTTTCAAGCCACTAGTTGGTTATCGGCCGCCGAAGCTTTACTTGATGAAAAAGTACTCGGGTTATACTTTCATCGATTTGATTATTGGGCCATGAGGGAATAACTAGAAGATGATGAAGAGGGAGACGGGTGCCAAGATTGTGATTTGGGGGACGGGTCGATGAAGGTTTTCCCAAGTATTCGTTTTTTCGCCAATTCTTTTGATACCCACTTCATTACGTTGCCATTTTTGGGTGCCCATTTGATTAAAAACTGTTCCTTTACAACTTGTGTAGTGCTACAAGCAAAAGTGGTTCTGTGTACCTATTCATGGGTAGAAGGGGATTGCAAAGTTTTGGACGAAGTAACAAATTAAGGAGTAGTTTCTAGTTCCTGAATTAAGATTGAATGGAGTCCTCAATAGGGTAGTTCTCATTCTGGTGAAGAAGTTTTAATTGTAATTTTGTAAACATATATGATACTGAATCTTGGATCTGAATGAAGTTAGCGAATATACGGGACAAACGTGCTCTGACCGACGAGGAGACTCAAGCCATGACAACGTACTTCACCTGCTGGGGGAGAAGGAAATGTCCCCGTGCACTACTAAAAAAAAGCATATTCTGGACGGTTTAAAACCATCTAAAAATGCAAAAAAATGGTCTGAAATTGATTCCAGACGGTTTTTTCTAGACGGTTTAAAACCGTTTAGGGAAATGCGTCGCTAATTAAGGACCCAAACCGTCCGCAATTCCAGACGGTTTTGCCCAAAACCGTCCAGAATTTGTCTTCTTCTTTCTTTCTTTTTTATTTTATTTTTTATTTTTTTTTATTTTTAAAATTATAATTATAATTATTATTTTAATATAATTATTGTTCTTATTTTTATTTTTATGTTCGGTGGGCGTAAATCAGCTCCGGTTCTACCGGAAATCCATCGGAGAGACGTTCCACCGGTCCTTCTTCGGTCACTGCCGGTCTCCTTCGGGTTCCACAGGTCCTTCTTCGGCTTCTCTGGTCACTGCCGGAAATCCATCGGTCAAACCCAAGAATCACAAAACAGAGGAAAAATCCTTCACAAAGCAAACAATCTTTCACAATCCAAACCCAAAACAGAGGAAAAATCATTCACAAATCAAACAATCCTTCACAATCCAAACCCAAGAATCACAATCCAAACTCAATACAACACAAAATTAATGCAAATCTAACCTAAGAATTTCACTTACCTTAAAAAAAAAATCAAACATCCATCCGGTGGTTTGGAGAAAGTGGTGTCGAGGAGGCCGGAGGGGGTGAGAGAAAGAGAGAGGAAGGGAGAACTGGCCGGAAATTCACGTATTCTGACCGGATCTGTCTCTGATCCGAACAGAGATCCGGTCGGGCGTGGGTATCGGTCGGATCCGGCCGGATATTTGACATTCCGCTTCAGATCCAACCTCAGCAACGTCACCGACTCCGGCCGTGTCCAGATCTCGTCGTCCCGTTCCCATCGCCCGTCTCAGTCGCCGACCGGAGAGACAAGAAGAAGAACGAGAGGGAGAGGGAGAGGGAGAGATGAGGTCGGAAGAAAAAAGAAGGGATCTGGATCTTTCCGAAGGGATCTGGGTCTTTCTTTTAAAAGAAAGAAAAAGAAAAAAAAAATAAAGGAAAAAAATAAAAAGAAAACAGAAGAAAAAAAGAAGAAGTTCATAGACGGTTTTAGGAAAACCGTATGGAAATTTCCAGACGGTTTTCTAAAACCGTTCGGAAAAAATGAAAGAAAAAAAATTCAAATGGTTTTTTTTAAACTGTCTATAAATTTAGTGACGGTTTTAGGAAAACCGTCTGGAAATTTCCAGACGGTTTTTCTAAAACCGTCTGAAAAAAAAAACAAAGAAAAAAAATTCAGACGTTTTTTTTAAACCGTCTGTAAATTTACAAACCGTCTGAAAATTTAAATTTCTAGACGGTTTTTCAAAACCGTCTGAAAATTTACGGACGGTTTAAGTAAAACCGTCGTAATTTTTGATTTTATAGACGATTTTCAAAAAACCGTCACTAAATGCTAGTTTTTTTGTAGTGCCGGTGGGAATTTGCAGGGGCAAGGATCTTTGACAATGCCACGGGCACTTAGTCAGAAAGCTATTGATGAAGTTTAGAGAGACTTATCAAGTAAAGTAGTGGTGGAGCTCAAGATGACTGACATGAAATTGAGTTTATTTTTAATTTTTAATTCTCTTATTTTAGAGCACCATTTTCAAAAGTTTCATATTTTCCTAAAACGGGGCGGAGCCTCGTGCTTTTTACTTGCAAAATGGCCATTTCAAAATTGGGTCAACTTGTAAATTTGATCATCCGATGGCCGGGGACAATGAGATACAGTCCATCTCCATCATCTCTCATTGATATTCCAGTCACTTGTTAATAAAGCTTTTGCTTCCTTTTAAGCAAATTTGCTTGTGGATAATGTAAATATTATATATGTTGTTGTACGTATGAAGTTGCTAATGTTCACAAAAGATGTATTATCATGTAATTACTAAAGAGAATAAACCTTCCAACTCTACCATGAGAATAAAGAAATAATAAAGAAAGAATAAAAAATAATTTTTAAATGAAGTATAGAGAGATTTAGAGACAGACCATCTTCACCATATTAACAAGGAAGGGATAAAATAAGCAAATCGTGACCATTTGCTTTCTTTGCTGTAGAAGATGCATGTCTTTGACACTTTCTTTGTCTAATTGTTTGAAGTTTTGTGCACAACCGAATTTTAGTCCTTCGTCTAATTGTTTTGAGAGAATATTGGGTCTTTGGAATAATAATATGATATGTATGATTCTTCAGAAAATGAAATGAGTTTTGAATAATATGAGGTAAAAGAGCATTTGATTAACGTCTCTCTCTCTCTATATATAATATAATATGACTTTTGAGAATCTTTTTCCCTGCGGTTCTCAAGGGGGTACATTCTCTCATTTGTTTTCTTTTTTAATTTGTGAGTATCTCTCATTTTCTTATTATGCAAGAGTTGTTATCTTTGGTCCTTTTCTCAGGAGAGGAGAGAAGAGGAGTTGTACTGGTTGTTGATTCTATATTGCCTGATTCAATACTAAGAATTCCTAAATGAGGAAGCCTCAGATGCCATGAAGAGCATAGGATCTGCTTATTCTGCTCTAGCTGCTGGGTTGAGGTTGCTTCATTTGTAGCCACTATATTTGATTATTTGTATTGGCAGAAACAGGGCAGCCATCGTGGTTGTCCCAAAACTGGCAAAACATAAACACCGGTAGATTTGATTATTTGTATTGGCGGCTTACAGTTTTGAGTTTAATCAATTTTTGTGCTTTTCTATATTCAGCACATAAATACAAGTATAGAGAAGCTCATAAATTTGAGATGGGAAGCAAGATCTAACCAACGAACCGAATCAAACTGGCTTAAACATATAGTTATCAGTATCTTTATCTAGAAAAAAGGCCAAAGTATGGTAGGGAAGTGTCCTAGCAATATTAATCGGTTCTCATTTAATTTCATCTATATTAGTGAAAATTTATAATAATCTAAGATAATGAATATGTTAAATGTGCTTATAAATATGTTCAATGAATACTTGTTTAGTTTGGGATTTGACCCATAAAAATAGGGTTGGCCCAAAAAAAACCCATTTGGACCAAAAGAGATTTGGCCCATAAAAATAACTGACTTTAATAAATTAACTGAAATTGTCAAAATAATTATATAATGGTATAAAGTTGGTTAATTAAAATATTTAACCGACTTTGTCAGTTTGATAGGCAAAAATGGGCCTACCAACACAATTTAATTGATAGCCAACCATAATTGACTTAATTATTTACAATATAAACGTCCCTATTTATAAGGTAATGATTAAGTACAAATATGTAAGGGTGAAAATGTGAATGCGGATGCAATTATTAACAATATCTGTATCTATAAAATGCGATTATCACTTTTAGGTATCCGCATCTACATCATGCGATTACTATCCGCATCCGCGAGATTATTATGTTTATTATCCGCTATCCGCATATGAGATAATAAGTGTTTTGTCACTATCTAAATCTAGATGCAAGAAATAATGCAGTTATTATTATATGCAAGATTAAATAAATTAAGATTTCATTTATTGCACAATTCATGATTATCAACCATAGTCATTATCTCATAGAGTAATCGAAATTTGAATTACCAAAAGAAATAGAAAAATAAAAAATAAATAAATATAGTGAGTTATGGCTTTGAGATGAGAGTAAAAAAAACTTAACATAACTTAAAGGTCTTAAACTTATCAAATCAAAACGACATTGGTTTAATAAATTCAATTATATATGGGAAAAGTACACATATCCCCCTCAAACTACTACTCAATTTTCAATGTACCCTCCAAACTACCAATTGTGTTAATATCCTCCCTCAAACTACCAAAAAATGTCAATGTCTCACCTAAGACCAACAAAAAGACAAAATTAACCCTAAATTTTTTTGAATAAGACAAAAATGTCCTTATAAATTAAAAAAAATTAAAAAGTTAAAAAAAACTAATATACATTAAAAAATAAAAATAAACAAAAACGAAAAAAAATAAATAAACAAAAATAAACAATTTTTTTTTTAAAAAAAAAATCAAACGAAAAAATAACTGCAAATTATAAAAATATTTTTTAAAAAAATTGAAGAAGAAAAAATAAAACCAGTTTTTTATTAAATTAAAAAAAATGAAAAGTACATTTTTTTTAAAAATAAAATAAAAAAAAAGAACTGAAAATTATTTTTTTTAAAAAAAATAAAGAAATGAAAAATTAAAAAAAAAATATATAGTTTTTATTTTTTATTTTTATTTTTTTGGAATAAATTTTTGTTATTTTATATTTTTTTAATAATTTTTTTTAGTTTTTATTTTATTTTAATAATTTTATGAAGGATATTTTTGTCATTAGGGGATATTGACATTTTTTGGTAGTTTAAGAGGGGACATTGACTCAATTAGTAGTTTATGGGGTACATTGACAATGAAGTGGTAGTTTGAGGGGATTATGTGTACTTTTCCCATTATATATATATAAAGAATGTTGATACCTTAAAACCGCTATCTGCATCCTTATATGCAGATAGCAAATAGTGGATATCGGTTAAGTATGAATAGCGGATATAATCGGTTATTACTCGTCCATATTTTCACCCTTACAAATATGGTTATCGAATCTCTTAGGGAATTTGATTACAAATCTAAGATTATTACAATTAACCCATAAATAGAAAATATTTTAATATCAATCAAATATAAAATATATGAAAAATATAATCAAATATTCTAAGACACGCAACAACATGCATTAATATTACCCAATCATTTCGCGGTGATGAAATGATCACTACAAAAAAAAAAAGCAAATTCTGGACGGTTTAAAACCGTCTAGAATATAGCGTCGCTAAATAAATTTCTAGACGGTTTGGGCCAAACCGTCCGCAATTACAGACGGTTTGACCCAAACCGTCAGGAACCAATTCTGGACGGTTTTGGGCAGAACCGTCCACAAAAATTCTGGACGGTTTTACCCAAAACCTGTTTTTTTTTATTTATTTATTATAATTAATTATTATTTTTGTCCAGCGGTCAAAGGCTCGAAGCTAGCTTCTACGTTCTCTACAGGAGTCCAGAAATATCCACCGAAACTCGATCAGCTCCGGTCACCACCATCGAGCCGTTCAGCCGCACCAAATCTGCTACAAGCTAGCTAATCGACGTCTTCCTCTGTTTCTCTTTTACAGCCACAGCCAACCACTCCCCTTTCACAAATCAACCAAAAAATATATATCTTAAACAATAATAAAAAAAAAAAAAAGCAAACCCGTCAGCTTCAAGCCATAACAATCACCAAAACCCACCCCAATCACCAACCCATCAGCTCCAACCCACAACGACCCAGAGTCGGTTTCGGCCGAATCAGCCCGGAAACCCCGATCAACTTCCTCTGCTGCCTTCTCCGATCGGCGATATTCCTCCAAGCTTCGAACACCAAGTGGAAGAATGAGCTCGAGAAGCGGATCTCGGCGATCCTGGAGCACGTGACCGTCGACGACCTCCTGGTGCTCTCTTTCACCTATGACGGAGAGAGGCTGTTCGACCTGGAGAGCGTGAGGAGAATCATCTCGGGATTCGCGGAGAAGGAGAAGAGCGTGGCCGTATTTAACGCCGGTGATTTCGGAGAGCACTGCTCCACTGCGATGCAGAGAGACGAGAGAGAGAAGAGAGATTTGGGGAGAAGAGAGTTTTTTTGGGGAGAAGAGAGTTTTGGAGGAATAAGAAGACCGAGAGATTAGATCAGAGAGCTAGAGAGAGAGAGAGATCAATGGTTCTGATTTTGGTTGGGAAATAAATCTGACGGACGTGGTGAAATAAGAGGTATCACGCGGATTAATGACATGGCGTGGGAAAAAAAAATTCCAAACGGTTTGGTAAAAACCGTCTATAAAATTCCAGACGGTTTTAACTAAACCATCTGGAAATAAAATTTACCGACGGTTTTAAAAAAACCGCCTATAAATTTATAGACGGTTTTATAAAACCGTCTGGAAATTTTCATTTCCAGACGGTTTAGTTAAAACCGTCTGGAATTTTATAGACGGTTTAATCAAACCGTCCATAATAAATTTTTTACAGACGGTTTAAAAAAAACCATCTGCAAATTTTATTTTCTAGACGGTTTTAGAAACCGTCTAGAAAAAAACCGTCCATAAATGTCTTTTTTTTTGTAATGGATGTAACGAAATATATTGAAAGAGTTAACTTTACAAGATCGAAGATAATAGACCAAGAACATGCAGAGGATCGGACTTTCTGGATTAGAGGAATCGAACATATTCGACCCAGTTCTTAAGGTTGTTCCCCTCCAACCCATGTAAACCAACAAATTAGACAATAATGAACTGAGGTGGTCTGGAATCGATCTGCCCGACTAGTTCCTCGTAAACTCAGATTAATTAGCTGAAACATTCCCATCAAAGGAGTCAAATTGATACAGGGTGCCGCACGACCCCGGGTGGAATTTCGACCCAGAAGTTGTGTTTTGCAGGTTAATTCCCGGAAGCTGTTTCAACTTTTTAAGGCGACCTGTCGCCTCCGAAACCTACACGGTGAAAGTAAATTAAGTAATAAACGGAAAGTCCTCTCAAATTATCAAAATACTATTTATGTGCCCTTTAAATTAATAATTGTGTTAACGTCTCTCTAAATTATCAAAAAATGCTAATATTTTTTAATGACAAAAATACATTTCATAAAATTATTATTTTTTTTTAAAAAAAAAAACTCTAAAAATATTTATAATAGAAAAATTAAAAAAAAAAAATAAAGTCAAGGTTTTTCATTCTTCAATGCTAATATTTTTTTTAATTTTTCTCCTTTTAAATTTTTTTTTAAAATTTTTTTTTTAAAAAAAAAAAAGAAAAAAGAAAAGATAAACAATTTAGGATTATTTTTGCCTTTTTGTTGGCTTTATAGAGAGATATTGATATAACTATTAGTTTTAGAGGTACATTGATAATTAAGCGATAATTTGAGCCTTAAGAGAGTTTTGTGTAGGACTAGCAAAACGATTTAGCGTATTGGATTCAAGTTGACCCACCATCCCGTTAGGGTCAACACGAACCGACATGCTTAACTAATCAGGTCGAATGATTAAACTCAAATATGGCATGCTAATGATTAAACACAACTCGACGAATTCGCTTAGTTAATATGTTGCATCGAGTTGACATTACCCGTCCGACCGACTTTTTTGTTTTTTTTTGTCTTCATATATAATTACAGTAATCACGTTCTGATCCAATATGAGCTGCACTCATGTACTGTTGGGTTTAGTCGTTAACTCGTTATGGTGGGGGCGTGAAGAGTTAAAGAGATCGATGATATTCTTGGAAGAATCTTAAACAGGCCTTGCTTTCATTTTCCTGTGCAACTAATTTTTGTTTTTGGAGTGAAACAAAACAAACTGTATTTTATTGGTATCTATTGTCGTTTGTGTGCAACTCTTGGTTTTGTTCTTTGTTTGTTAAATGACTAACTCGTGAGGAAATGTGAAAGGATGCTTTGAGGGTTAGCCGGTTAGGTTTCTGTTTGTGTTTTTTTTTTTTTTTAAAACAAAAAATGGTTGACCGGTCAAACGGGTTGACCTGATTGACCTATTTATTAAATGGGTTTAACCTGTTTACAATTCAAACTTGTTTAATTTAAATCTAAATCTTATAATTTTGTGTCATATTTATGTTAAATTTGTGAGTCGTATTAAAATTTGTCAGATCTAAGTATATGTACTTCTCCTTAATAAATTCTTTTTCTAACCCCTTTGCATGTAAGTTACAAAATTCTTATTGTAAACTCTAAACAAATCAAATTTCACCTCTGCAACTCCTACAAGGTTCTGATCAGGAAAAAAAAAAAAAAAAAAAATCCTATCAAGTTTTATATATATATATTTTTTTAAAAAAAATCATTAAACAAAATCAGCAAGTTGAAATGTTACCTCCCTAGTTTTTACTTTTTTATTTTAAATGTCCTTTATATTAGTCAATTATGTACGAAAATTGTGAATTCTTAATTGTTTTGACTATAAGTGTTTACCCAGTTCAGCGAGTCCCAACAGACCAATCAGCTAGGCCCAAAACAGTCGGCCTTGAGGGCCCGATGGGTCAACCTACTAGCCACTCCAAGACCAAGGAAAGGCGCATTACATTCCGCTTCGTCACTTGTATCTCCCAAGACTTCAACAGAGAACCAGGCAATAGTTGCAGCCCTTATTATCTTAAAATTTTATTAACATGGCAGTAACAATTAATTTTTAAATTAATTATTATTTTTTTTTAAAAAAAAAATAATTATTAATTAAACTGTCACTTAAACATTGCAAATTACTTATTAGAGAATATATATATTTTTTTATTTTTTTTTAAAAAAATTCTTCAAACCGTATCATTGTCAAAGCCCAGAACTAGTATGGCAACAAGTGGGCCACATCACTATGCTTCTTAACGGCCATACCAACAATTCTCAAAGAGGAAGTGAATTTGGATTCTCTCCATTTGATTATAAAGTAGAGGTATAGTTATATTTTTACATAACACAGAGAAAGCACTCCTCAATGACAAATTAACGGATACCATACTTTGTGACCGTCAAATAGAACCTAACCTGGCCTTACAAGAAATTGGCGGTAGGATCCTATTTACTTCTCCATTTCATTTAATAAATAAAATGTCAAGATTTAAAATTGATGCCATTAGTAGTGTATATGAAGTCAATGTTAGCACGTTTTTTAAAATTTTAAATAATGTAAATTATATACATTATTAAATGCATCAGCTTTAAATCATGACCATAAAATAGATAGTTTTCATTTCATTTAAAATGGAGTGAATATTATTCCCCGTACTACAACACAGTGGTAGCCCATTGGAGTCCAATATAAACAATAGGATTGTTGTGTTTAATTTGGATCAATTGAGGGCTTTTTATTAATTAAACAATAGAATATGCATTTTTTAGACGTAAAAGGACAAAAATACACTCAAATAAAAAATACAAAATTTTAATCCAAATGATACTAATAGCATATTTGGTACGCAGAATGACTATTTTATCAAAAAAATAATAGCTATTATCGGGAATTGAAGAAGATGGAATGAAATAGTTATTACTATTCATTAGTTTCATATACAGTGCAATACGCTAGTGAATAGAATTAGAAAAATATTTGGTTTCCATCTTTTGCCTATCGATCTCTTGTTCATCTTCGTACAAGAGATTGGTAAATTTACCATTGAATATGTGAAACACTCGTAAAATTATATTGTAATATAAATTTCTTAAATTACTTTTAAAATACAATTATAATTTATGTTCTTATGGATTTTTTTTTTTTTAAACATAAACAAATATCGTAAAATGCCTCATCGTCCCGATTATTATTCAAACTACTCCAATTAAAGTCGATTTGGTGAAAACAACTCTAAACATTTGAACAATAAACGGCTCCAAATGGTTGAAGTCGCTTTAGCTCATAAACGACTCCAAATGATTGGAGTCGTTTAAACAGGAAAATTAGATTATTTTCCTTTGTTTCATCATTATGCCAAAGGAGAGAAGAGGAGTCGTACTGGTTGTTGATTCAATATTGCATGATTCAATACTAAGAATTCCTATATGAGGAAGCCCCAGATGCCATGAAGAGCATAGGATCTGCTTATTCTGCTCTAGCTGCTGGGTTTAGGTTGCTTCATTTGCAGCCACTATATTTGATTATTTGTATTGGCAGAAACAGGGCAGCCAATATGGTTGTCCCAAAACAAAAACACCAATAGATTTGATTATTTGTATTGGCTGCTTATAGTTTTTGAGTTTAATCAATTTTTTTGCTTTTCTATATTCAGCACATAAATAAAAGTACAAAGAAGCTCATAAATTTGAGATGGGGAAGCAAGACGTATCCAACAAAAGGAACACTCCCCCACTGGGCTAAATAGGAAATGGGAGAATTAGTTGGATAAGTGTGCATTTTTCCATGTAGAATTTTCCTCTTCCAAGATTTTGTTATTGAAAAAAGTCACTTTTCTATGTAAGCAATCACCATGTATAATTACGACAGTGTATTTTCGGCTTCAACTTTGTTTTAGGGGTTGTTGCTGATCTCAAATGGGGGTTCAAATAGGTTCGCCATTTTTTGTGCCTCTTTTGTTTTTGTAACCGCCTTGTGCGGTTGATTGAGAGAACTAGGTCGTTTGTTTGATTAATTTCTTACATTTTGTAATTATATATTTTCGCACTGTTTTGGTTTGTGTTAGGTGTGTTGTTGTAGAGCCCACCCCATTTTTTTCGTTTGTAGAATCATCTACTCTTTCTTCCATTGGGATGAGGAGTGGAAAGGATCCTTCCGTGTAATCCTTTCTTTATTCAATTAAAAAAAAAATCATCATTTAATAATGGAATGGAGAACACGCCTTAATGATTTTTAATAGTTGTTATTTTAATAACTGTCATATGATATTTTTAGAATGGTTTTAAGGGATTGCAAGGGTAGTTTTTTAAATTTTTCTTTGGGGACAAGAAAATTTGTTAGGGGAAGGGAATGATGTGATCATAATTATTCAGTATTTATGTTAGAGTCCAATAACGAATAATCTCCGATAAGGAGTTTGATTCCGATTATTCTTAATAGAGTTAGAGTCATAATCTAAAATTATTAGAGTCCATTGAAAGGACTTCTTCATAAAATGGATAATAAACTGCTAAAATCTTTAGCACACCATCTTTGAGGATATATTGGCTGTTAATGGGTATAGATGACCCTTTTTAAGTTGACAACAGCTAACTATAAAGATAAAAGGAAAACTTAATACATTTTTAGTCAAAAATCCCTTTAAACAACTAAAGGATCACATAAGGAATTGCTATAGCTAGCATCCTAAATGCCAATATAATTGTGCATTCTCCATGAAAGAAATTTACATGTAAAACCATTCTGTTTGATCATTCATGCAACAAGAAAAGCTTAATAGGATTACCCTACAACTCAGTCAAGATGTATTATTCCTCCTTTAAAAATGTTAGTCACTTAAGTAGTAAGGACATTTCTGAAAAGGAGCCACGTACATCATAATTAAAAATAACACCCTTATAAGACATCTAAAGACATGCCAAAAATGACCAGATTATATACTGTGGGCACACCAGTATTCTGGTAGGAGACATTCAGTGCCACAAAATAATGCCACTGAATGTCTCCTACAAGAAACACATCCAACTTATGTTTCCTCTTGGTTAAGGTTCATCACTCACAACAAATCTGAACAAATACAATGAGGTTAGTAGCATTTCAATATCCGTACTCTTTTTGACACCTCTGTTTTAGTCCTATAACTCAAAACAAACATTAGATATATACTTGATCATTGTCAGAATACACCTTAATTATATACACCCAGAAGCGCAAAACTAATTCATTACATTCATTGTGAATTGATAGAGGACAAAAGCACTAATGGAAAACATAATAGGAGGCAAGAAATTAAAACACAGAAGTCTCACCAAGCTATCAGAGAGTACGTCTCATAAATTACATCACCTTATAAAGTCCTACCACTTATCCAATAAGAAATAAAAGTAAGAAAAGAAGAAGATAAAACATAAATGATAACAATAAAGACATCTTCAACTTCAGATGTGAACGACTTCTTAAACTTCAGCTTGACCATGCATTTGGGTGGGCGTTATCTTATTAACCTGTGGTGTAATTGGCAGTTATGTTTGTCCTCGGTGATGTATTCTGGACAACGTCAAAATGCATGCGTCTCTAATTGCCCTCAGTTTGTTGACGACATCAGTTGTGGGCAACCGCTCATGAGGTGATGTTGCAGAGCACAACAGTCCAATCTGCAACACTGAGACCAAACAATCCTCCACTTTGCTTCTGGCATTGAAATGACGATCAACTTCTGTGATTATTGCGCCTTCTTCTATGTCATCATTATTTGTTTCATCATCAGCATCTTCTTCACTTTCTTCAAATGGCATTGACGAGTCTACTATATCCATGACACGTTCCGGCAAAGCCATTGCAATGAACATGCTCATGCTCATGCCATCTTTGAACATGTCATCCGTAGGTCTTTTTCCAGTAAACATCTCCAGCAAGAGTATCCCATAGCTGTAAATATCTCCACGTACGGAAACTTGGCCACCCATCCCATACTCTACAATTTAATAATATATGATCACTATGATACAATAGTTTCCTAAACTTAAACAATTTATCCACTAACACAGATTTACTACTATCCAACAATTTTGTATTTTTTTTTTTTTTTTTTTTTTTTTTTACGAAAGAAAAAGTACTTATTTCCCATGGCCCCGAGTATTGAACTTTTCCCTTGAAATATATATATATGACTTAAAAATTAATCTTATCAAAATTAAGCTTAATCTCTCATTCATGTTTGATGTGTAAAACTTAATTAAGCCGAGTTATTGCAGGTTGAAAACATACCTGGAGGAATATACCCAACGGAACCTTTCAGCGCAATTGATAAGGACTCTGACAAGGTTTCATTTTTGGAGGGATTATGTGATGCTTCAAAGATGAACTTTGCTAATCCAAAGTCACCGACATGTGCTACCATATCTTCATTAAGGAGGACATTGCTTGGCTTTATATCACAGTGAACAATTGGCGTTTCACAATGAATATGAAGATATTCCAACGCATAAGCAACATCAATGGCTATGTTTATTCTCTGAATAAAGCTCAATCTCTTACATTGATGTTGCTCATCCTTTAAAGGATGCAGCCATTGGTCTAGGCTTCCATTAGACATGAACTCAAACACTAGACTTTTAAAGTCGTTCCCTTGATGATCAATGCTTGAGCAAGCAGTGATAATCTTAAGAAGATTACGATGGCGTAAACTTTTCAAAGCATTGCATTCGTCAAAGAAACTCTTGGAAGCTCCTCGTTGTTGAAGGTTTAACACTTTAACTGCAACAATTGCTCCATTGCTAGAAAGAACTCCTTTATATACAGAACCAAAACTACCTGAACCGATCAAATTGTCCACAGAGAAATCATTAGTTGATGCTTGGAGTTCTGCATAAGATATACATGCCAATCGCCAATCCTTTAAGGAAGATGCGACCAATGGTCTCTTTCTCCATTTTTTAACCATATAAAATGTGAGGAAAAAACACAATAGAACAAGTACCAACATGACAGGAATTACAACTTTAAGTGCAAGGCGTTTCATGGATGAACGTAGACTCTTTTTATAGCATTTTGGTAAAAGTAATTCTGGGACGCCACCACATAGCTTGTCATTTCCAAAGATTGAAATTGCACTTACATTCAAAAAAATCCCTTCACTTGGCACTTTCCCCTCGAGATCATTATGAGAAAGATTAAGATGCTTAAGTGACAAATACTTGCTGAGAAATTCAGGAATCTGCCCTGACAAGTTATTACGAGAAAGATCAATTTCTTCTAAACCTCTTAGTGTCTTCAAATATGGAGGAATTGCTCCTTCAAATGAATTACCCTCCAAATGCAAATTCACCAAACTAGTACAACTACCAGGGAAGTTGGGATTTCACCATATAATCTATTCTCGGAGAGATCTAACTCACCAAGATTTTCTAAGTTACCCACTTCAAATGGCAGTGTACCTGTCAAAGAATTATGAGACATTACCAAAGAAATTGAAAGGGAAGAAATACCAATAACCTCTTTTGGTATGATACCATTGAGATTGTTAGTAGAAAGGTTTAGTAGAAGCAAATTTTGGCAGTTTCCTAGGCTTGCGGGTATACTTCCCTCAAATTTGTTCTCCCCCATATAGAGCTTTGTCAATTTAGTTAAGTTACCTATGGAAAAAGGGATCGGCCCAGAAAATTTGTTATTGTTCAAATACAGTTCCTGTAACTGGTGGAGCTTCCCAAAAGCATTCGGGAGAGGACCTCCCAAATTGTTTACTTCTAATCCCAGAATGTTCAAGTTAACAAGGTTCCCAATCCCAATGGGGATGCCACCATGTATCATATTTTCACCCATAGTAAGAGCAATCAGCTGGGAGGAAAAGTTGGCTATGGAGCTAGGCAGTACTCCACCGAATTGATTACTATTAAGACCCAAGGACTTCAAACTAGTACAATTAGCCAAAAGACCGAGAAAATTCAGGTCACCAACTTTTCCATTTCCAAGTCTATTTCCTGAAAAATGAAGTTTAACCAAGGCACGCAAACTTGCTAGATTTTGAGGCACAGTCCCAGTGAGACCATTAAAAGCAAAGTCGAGCACGCTAAGTTTAGAAGCATTTGACAATGACACGGGGATTGGTCCTGTGAAACTATTAATACCGCCGGCAAATAATTCAAGGTTTGGAAGAGTAAGGCCAAGATCTGGTGGAAGCCTTCCATGCAGCTGGTTTTGAGTAACAGAGAAAGTGAATATGGAAGATATATTATAAATCGGAGGAGGGATAGTACCAGACAGATTATTCCCACCGAGTCTAAAAACTCCCAAGCTTGATAGACGACCAAGCTCACTAGGTATGCTCCCTTGTAGATTGTTCAGTTGAAGGCGTAGAAGATACAAAGAAGAAAAGTTTCCTATCCACGCTGGGATACTTCCTGTAAGGTTGTTCTCACCAAGATTCAGGTAAACCAACTTCGACAATGAACTGAACTGCTCTGGAATCTGCCCAACAAGTTTGTTGTCACCAACATCAAGCACTCTAAGTTGTGTACAGTGACTTAGATTAGTTGGAAGGTTCCCACCAAAGGAATTGAAACTCAAGTTGAGGTGCTGCAGGCGCCGTAGACTTCCCACTTCTTGAGGAATTGCACCATGGATGCTGTTGTTCTCAGGTTGATTCTAGTAAGGTAAGTAAGATTTCCCATAAAAGGTGTTATGGAGCCAGCCAATCTTTGAGCTTCCAGGTTCAGAACCACGACTCTTTTACTGGAGGGGCTGCATGTAACACCAAACCAGTTGCAGAAATGGGTGGATTCATTCCATGAGCTCATGATTTGAAGTGGGTCTTCACTAATCCGATTCTTGAAGTCAAGCAACGCCAGGTGATCAGACTCATTTGCAAAAGCGGAAATTCTTGCAGATTTCAAACTTGAGCTCATAAACAAAAGAAGAATTCCGTGAAAGAATATTAACAAAATCCACTCGGAATGCAGACAAGAGTGCTTCATCCGGTTGGAAATATAATTTTCAAGGAAGGAGCAAGTTCGCTTGATATGAAAATATTTAAAAATTTCAATGAGAGTTAGAAGGAAATAAAGTTTTGTGGGATAGAAAATATAGATGGCGTGATGGCAATTCAAACTTCTGGACCAGATTTTCAATTTCATTACGATGGTAGTTGGCTGCAATTAAAGTTGATAGAAGCTATTCATCCAATAAAAAAAAAAGTTGATAGAAACTGGTTCACGTCAAAATCTAAGCTAGATCTTTTCATTTTTGGTTGGTATTGACCTACAACACCTGTTATTGCACAAGCTCGGATGCGCCACGTGGAAACTGAGTCAACATGTTCAAACACCCGAGCATCGTCTAGAAAAGAGTCCAGGAAAAATGAGCATTTGGATCCTCTCCATTTGAAATGTCAAATGGAGAGAGGACTCTATTCGGATTATGCATTTTTAGGGACAAACTTGTTCATTCACATTTTTATGTAATGTGAATGGACAAGTTTGTCCCTCCAAATGCACTAGCCAGCAAGAACCCAGACTTCTCCGGAGTCTGTCAAAAGCTGGAAGAAGCGAGCTCGTGTTGGTGTTCAGCAAGCGAGCGTAGAGGTGAAGGAGTCAACTGGGTCAGAGAAAAGAGGACGAGACCCAGCCGGGGAATTGATTTTTTGTGAGAGAGACAATGAACAGTTTTTTCTTTTGCTATTAATGTTGTGTTCTATTGATTTTTTTACGAAATTTAAAAAGAGTCTCCTACTCCAAGTAGAGATAATGAACATTTGTTTTTTTTGGTCAAAATCGTTGTAGAGTCCTTAATTATTTTATTTTTTTTTTCTTTCTACAAACTTATTTATGGCTTTTTTTTTTCTTTTTTCTTTTCTTTTTTTTTTCTTTTTTTTTTTTTTTCAGAAAACCTATTTTGTAGGGCTTTTTTTACTTGGGCTGTAAGCGGTCACCTAATCACCTAGTGGAAGAGCCGGCCATGCCCCCATTTAAAAATAATGCATCTTTTTTTTTAATATATGTTTTGGGCCTCTCTCATTTTCTCTCTTTTTTTTTTTTCTTTTTTTTTTCTTTTTTTTTTTTGTTTCACAATTGTTTGTGATTATAATTAATTAATAGTTATTTTTAACTTTTTTTTAAAAAAATAAAATAAAATAATCTCGTATTGGTATTTAGAGTTTTTTTTTCAATTCCATTAATGATATTAGTTTGAATCAAATTTGGTCATTACAGTATAAACAGTTTAATAATTGCAATTATTTCTATAATAGGGTGCAAATAGTAATAAACTTTAATGACAAAAAAATGACATTTAAAAAATTTATTGAGTTAGAAAAATGATCATTTTAACGAAACAACTATTGTAAAATATGACCTTAAAAAAAATTCGTATGAAAAAAAGAAAAGTAAAAAAAATACAATGTATTATAAGGGAAAGGGGAGGAGTTCATCTTCTGTATATAAATTCAATGAACTACTAGTTTATTTCAT
>JAJPGS010000815.1:0-45035 GCA_028654335.1 Alnus rubra
TCCTTATTTGGTTGATATTGTAATATTCTCTATTTACGTGAATTGTAATCAAATCATGGGGATTTGATTACCATATTAGTATTTACTTTGAACCCTATAAATAGGGACTTTTGTATTGTAGACAGGACAAGTTAATAAGATCACAATGTAGCCCTTTGGGCTTTACCCTGTGGACGTAGGTCATAGACCGAACCACGTAAATCCCCTATCTCTTTTCTCTGTCTTGCTTCCGTTATTATTCCAATTATTATTCAGTCCAATTTGACATGGTATCAGAGCCCCAATTCTCTTGGGTTATTTTTTTTCCTGGGTGTTGGCCGACGTGTTCTTGGAATTTTTTGGTCAACCGTTCTCTTGTGATTCTCTTGGTTTCTCAGCCGATTGGTTGGTATTTCACGGTGGTTTGGCATTCTCAACCTTTTCTGTTTTGGTTGCTATCGCGTTCGGAGATTTGATTGTCGGTGTTTCTGTTTTGCACGAAGTCTTGTGCGTCCGGTGATTCGGCTGTCGGCGTTCGTGGTTGTCAGTGTTTCTGCACGAAGTCTTGTGCGTTCTGGTCTGTGGCGTGGTGCGAAGTCTTCTGGTTCGGTGGTCCTAGGTTGTTCGGTCCCCTTTTTCCGGTGGTTCGGTGTTGCTCTGTGGTCTGGCCGTGTCTGTCTTGCCGTGCTGCTCCTGTAGGTGTCTTCTTCGTGACCTGCTGTGTGTGAGGGCGGACGATCATGGGTACGATTTTGTGTGTGGTGTGAAGATTTGTTGTTCAGGCAGTTTCGGTGGGTGCTGGGTTTCTAGGTGTCGGCCATCTTGTTGAGGTGGTCTCCGGCGATCTGTGGTGGACAGGAGCGTTTCCGGTGATCTGGCCTGCTGGGGTCAGCGGTCTGGTAGTTTCCGGTGATCTGGGCTGGTAGCTATCGTGTTTTGGTTCTGTTATTCTTTTCGATGCTTTGATGCTGGTTCTGTTACTCTTTCCGGTAATTTGGTGCTATCGGCGTTTGGTGATTTGTTGGTTGGTCTGTGCAACCTTTGAAGTATTTTCCCAAAATTTTCGGTGGTATGAAGGCTCGAAAAAAAAAAAAAAAAAAAAAAAAAAAAAGTCAGGTTTCGTGTTTCTTTGAAGGAGTTTGTCGTGAATTTCTGTTTGGCGTACAACGTGTGGTGTGACGCAATTTTTTTGAAGGGTGCGATTCAGGATTCTGTGCGTTGAAATTTTTTTTTTCTAGGTAATTTTTTCTGTGGTGACGGTGAACGTGGATTTGGTACAGTCTGGTGCGGTGCAGTGTACATGGTTGATTATTAGGTGAACATGGGCTACGTGTGGTGCGGTGCTTTCTCCAGGAGTTGCTTAAAAAAAAAAAAGAAAAGAAAAGAAAAGAAAAGAAGTTCTGAAGCAGTAGTTTGGGTGAATCAGCGAGTGGGTTTCCGGTGGGTGCTCCTTTCTTCTGTTTGGTCGGCCGGTTCATGCGGTCCTTGGTGTGGTGTCATTCCACGATGAGCGTGGAATCCTTGGTGTGGTATCATTCCACGGTCGTGGAATTCTTTGGTGTGGACAGGTTCCGAATGAGGAAGTCCCCTTCGATTTTGGTAGTAGCCGATTCTGTTCGGTGATTTCGGCGTTTATCTGTTGTTCAACCGTTGCCCGACGTTCTCGTAGTAGTCGATTCCAATCGGCGATTTTGGTAGTAGCCGATTCTGATCGGTGATTTCGGGCGTTTATCTGTTGTTCAGCCGTTGCCCGACGGTTCTCCGGTAGTAGTCGATTCCAATCGGCGATTCTGGGTATGATCCGATTCTGATCGGTGATTTCAGGTTGTTCAGGGGGAGTATTCCCGTTCAAGGTTTTCAGGGGAAGTAGTTCATGTTCAAGGTTTTGTTGCTCTTGGTCGTTCAGGGGAGTAGTTCCCGTTCAGAGAAAGAAGAAGAATCAAACTCAAGATTTCAGAATCTTCCATCTTGAGTTTGAGGGGGGATGTTAGAATATATGGAAAATATATTATATTTTCCGTATATTCCTTATTTGGTTGATATTGTAATATTCTCTATTTACGGTGAATTGTAATCAAATCATGGGGATTTGATTACCATATTAGTATTTACTCTGAACCCTATAAATAGGGACTTTTGTATTGTAGACAGGACAAGTTAATAAGATCACAATGTAGCCCTTTGGGCTTTACCCTGTGGACGTAGGTCATAGACCGAACCACGTAAATTCCCTATCTCTTTTCTCTGTCTTGCTTCCGTTATTATTCCAATTATTATTCAGTCCAATTTGATAGCCTGATGTGTCACAATCCCATGAGATCTATCATTTTGGGAAGTGTGCCACAATCTCATAAGATTGCCACATATCAGGTTAGAACCAAATTCTGAAAAAAAATGTTGGATGTCTAGCATTTCTCTTTGGAACATGGGATCAAATGGCACCTCTAGTATAGCTTGCATACATAGTTTTGTGTATAGTCTAGTCGTCCCTCTAAGTTGAGTTTAGAGTCAAGTTTCTAATGGGAAATTGTTGTCACTACCTTGAGTTTTTGCATCAATATTAAATAGCTCGTGTGTATTTCATTTTTTCAATGAGCTCCATGCATTTTTTAATTTTTTTTTGAATTCCAAATAGGTGCTTCTGGCGATTTTTTGGCCAAAAAATTTCAATGGCACTCTTGAGAAAAAGAAATTAAACAAAAAAACAAAAATGAAAAAAGCAAAAATTGCAAAAAATGGAAATCGGCTGAGAAATGGCAGAAGGGAGTTATTTGGGACTTGGGAAAAACGCATAGAGGTGATTGAAAAAATTAGAATGTAGGGAGTTGTTTGATATCGGGTGGAAACTGTAGTAACTTGACCCTTCAATTCGCGCACGTATGCACAACAGATTAAATTCCTGAACCATGCATATATGAAGGAAGCATTTGTGCATCCTTTGATATTGCAATTACCTAATAGGTACTGTGCTGCCATTTGATTGTTCACCACAATGTATCACTGTTATATGGCCAAAAACTAGGATGCTGAATGTTTTGATAATATATGGAGGCACATAAAAAAGCGAAAGAGAGAACATCGTTATTGAACATGCTGTATGTAATACATTGGGTCTTAATTTAAAATGGTTATGCATTGTGGGAAACCTCAGTTATCGGCCTTTCTGTTCACTAGAGACCAAATCTGGCTTACACCCATATCTTAGTGGATGATCTTAATTGGATGGGAACAATTCTCAGTTGAAAATTATTATTACAGGCTCTGTTTGTGCCTTTTACTTCTCAAATATAATTTCTCCTATTGCAACTCAATGTGGAGCCTGGTATAAAATAATATGACCGATTTTAAGATCCTCTTACTATGATTTCCTTTGTCGTCTTTGTCGTGCAGTTTTAGGTGTAGTTTTTTTCCAAGTAAAGCAGCAGAGATAGCCTGGAGATCTTATGCTCACTCAACTGACCAGCGCACTAGTAAGCATTATTTACTCTCAACAAGAGTAATTATCGTAGCTTTGAATTGCAATGAAAGGCCCCTCTCATGAATGTATTTTTTGATCTTTGCAGTACTATAAATAAGTTGCTAATTATCTGGGGTTTGTCTAGTAACTTGGCAGTATATTTCCCATGTTCTAACTCAAATTACTTGATAGTTCCAGCTTGTGGATGGGTCTTTTGAACTACCATAGCTAGAGATGTACATATGTGAGGCCTTTTGATGGCGCCTTAGTTTCGGGGTGCAGTTCAAAAGGATAAAATTTAAGTGCGATGTAATGATAATTTTTTTCTTCTTCATAATTAATATCAGAAGTACACCATTTACTTTCTTTGGTGAATAGTTGAACGTTTGTTTGTTTATTTGTTACAAAGGTCTCACCATTTCGGAAAGCATGCTATATGCTGGCAAAGAAGTGTTTTTGATTCTTAGTTTTATGGATTCCAGTTTAGCTTTACACATTGAATAACTTTATAGGACCAACATTTTAACTATTAGATTTATGGTTTTTCCTTAGTAGTCTCGTTCATCAGATTAATTAAAGGTCAAGAGATGTCTCAGTTAAGGAATTTCTCATAGATATACTGTTGAAAATGCAAGTTATTTATTTGCGAAGAATATGTAATCGGGAACTACCTTCCCTGTTTTTATTTTTTTAAAGTAATTTTTTACCCCGGGGTAGAGGAGGGAAGACAAGGATCCTTGAACCGGAGAGATTCAGTTAGTTTTATTTGAAGGGTAAAATTGTCTTTTTACATTTTTTTTATTGGACGACTTTACTCCTCAAATAACACAAATTAGATCCTCTCAAGTTCAAAATGCAAATGCGGGAGAAAACAAGGGGAGATTTGAACTAGTTTATTATTAATTTTGTTTTTAAGTAATGAAATTTATAGAAAAGTGTAAGGCGCTCTTAAGTATTCAGACAGTATACAAAAAAGGCTCCAAACGAGTCTAAGAAACCCATTCGATACATCAAGAACACCCACAAATCCACTCCCCCAACAAGCCTCAAATCCAAAACCCACAAAACAACAAAACTCGGCAGTCTAAGAAACCCATACGATACATCAAGAACACCCACAAATCAATCACCCGACAAGCCTCAAATCCAAACAACAAAACCCAAACCAACACCCCAACCCCCGCGCGCGCGGGGGTCTCAACGCTGGAAGCTAAGTCTTATATTTCCCCCTGCCTAGAGGATGCTCCCTTAGCATATAGTTGTTGGATCATTATTAAGTTTAGAAGCTCCCTTCTACTCTTTAACTACAGAGGGTAACATCTAAGGTGACATCGATCCCCTCACACAGATCCCCCATCAAAGTCCAGTTCAAACGGGTGGCAGGGGGGTAAATCACCCAAAGGGTAAGGTCTTTCCTACTTCAGAAAACTGTCTTCCTTTTCACTATCCACCAACTCCGAAGATGGATTGAATCCAATTGGCTACTTTTAGGACTGGACCAAGCTTGTCACTGCACCAGAAGAGAGAGGCAGGGCACAAAACGTCGACACTGCCTCGACGATCAAGCTTATCTTCCACATTCAAAAATATGCTATCCCTCATCTTGCGGTTATAGCATTTCACGGGTTTAGAGGTTGTCAATAGCCCGAAGCCCTTCAACCATGACAACTGGCGAATCCTCCGGCCTAGGAAGCCTTCCCGGAGCCAACCCAATATTCAAGTCTACACCAGAGACCCTAATCATAGGAGCGGATGGAGGGGCCATACCTGAAGCTTCCTTGCTCAGACCTATAGCAACCGGCGGGGATAGAGGGTTGAGAAAGCCACGCCGCAGAAGACTCTTCGCCGGTTTTGGGTTCCCTTCATTCTGGGTCGAGCCACCACAGTAGAAGATGCCGAAATCTGAGATCCTGGTGTTATCTGGAAGAATGCCGACGACGACCTTGCTGTCTAGGGAACATCGGCGATACCAGAACTCGTCTGGGGAGACCCAACAGAAACCCCCACCGAAATCTCCAGGATCAGACCAACCATCGGAGGAGCCTCCGTCATATTCTTCGTCAAAGTCTTTGACGTCCCCGAGACCAGACCAACTGTCGGTGGAACGTCCGGCGTATCCTTTGTTGAAGTCTCCGACGTCTCTGGAACCGGGTCAGACCTGAACTTGGTTATGGAACTGGGCTTAAGAAGCCCTTTGGAATAAAATTGGTGCTTGGACTTGGACTTACGAATGGGATAAGGCTTGGGGAAGGGGTGGCCTGCGAGCCATTCCCAGAGGTGGCCGACGCCACCTCTTCGGTGGCTCGCTGCCTCCCCTTTGGGCCGAGGGTGGCGAGGTAGAGCCAGAAGGATTTCTGGCGAGGAGCTTCTTCATGACGTCGAAACTGGCGGAAATTCCTGTGGCTAAAATCCCAATCGAGCTCGCGGACGTCGGTGTCGGATCGATACGAAGGAGTGCAACACGATATCGGCCCGTAACGCGTGCAGAATCAGAGCGGGACTTCAACGGACGAAATGGAGCGCACAGCAAGCACTCAAAGGTCTGAGATTCATCAGCAAAAGCACTGGGAAGGGAGCTTGCCACGCGGACGGGTTGTGCAGAAAAGTGGGGGCAAGGTTCAACCGTACAAGGATCTCCTTGACAGTGCCGGAGAGCTCCTTGGCCATGGATCTGGGGCGCATTACCCTGGTGATCTCGATGACGTCGTCGAATGATATGTTCCCGCTATGCTTAATTTTTTTGTCTTCTTGCGGTCGCGCTCGGGCTCCTTCAGGACCTTGATGACGAGCGCCGCGACAGATGGGACCACCGAGACCTTGGCTTGGCGGTTCTGCACGGTGTGCTTCACCGTCACTTGCAGGCCCTTCCAGTCCTTGGCTGTCTCCTTCGCTATGTCCTCTTCGATTTTCTTCGGAGAGAGACCCAGCGGCCCGATCTTGGGGGCGAGTGAACTCGCCGGGCCCACCTTGCCTCCGGGTGACTTAGACGAAGACGTCCACCACCTGGGAGGGGTCGAACTTTGGAGGCATTATTGGCGGGGTGGCTCGCAGGCCACCCTCCTCCCCAAGGGGTGGGTACCCTCCCTTTTTCATTTTTTTTTTTTAAATAAAAAATAAATTTAATTTTTTTTTAAAATTTATAATATAGTTAAAAATAATATTTTTAAGATGATGTGGCAAAAAGGCTGACGTGACACTGACAGAAGTCAAAAAATTGGACGGAAAACTCACGGAGGGACCAATTTCAAATCTGGGAAAAACTTAAGTTGTAAAAATTAATTTTTAAAAAGTGAAACTGATTTCAAATTGTTGACTTCGAGATTTATTAGACATTTATGATTTACCCTTCAATTAATAACAATTAATTTGTCAATAGTGATCTCAAACACTTAATTCTCCTTAATTGAGCATGAAAAAAACAAAACATTATTCGGTGAGGAGTAATACTAAAAAGAAAATTAATATTTTTTTTTGAATTCTTTCAAAATTGATGTGATTTTTAAAATCACAATTGGATATGTGATATATCATTATTAGATTTTGATCAAATGATAAATTTAAAAGTCACATCAATTTTATTAGGAGTTAAGAAAGAACATAAGGCCGTGCCATTTAAAATCACTAAAATACCCTTAGCGTTCAGTCTAAGAGCATTCACAGTTATAGGGGCTTTATTTTCTAAATTTTAGAGAAAATTGGCAAAAAGCCATCTACAGCCGTTTATGTGCTTCTCAATGCATAGAAAAATACTGTAGCATTCTCATTTATTTATTTAATCACAAAATATAGTATTTCTCCTGCTTTATCTTTTCTTTTCTACTTTTAATTAAAATAAAAGTAAAAAAATAATATTTTAATAATATAAAGAAAAATGAAAGAAAACTGTTATGGAGTGGTTTTTTTTTTTAAGGAAAAAAAAGTAATTTTGTTTTCTACGTCAGCCATTTGAAATTTCAGTGGTGAGATGAAGATAAAAATTTAACAAGAACTGTCAAGAAGAATCGGCTTGGTCACTCAGCTAAGTTCAGCTATAAGTCAGGAAAACAAAAAATTTGTGCCAATTAACCAAGCCAAGTGGCTCAAGTGACTCGGATATATATGAGCTGAATTCGAGCGAGCGCAAGAATTTTCTTGTGCAAGTTGAGCTTAAGTTCAGATATTGATACTTGTTTTGGGCTCGGCTCGAGGTCGAGTAAAAATTAAACAAGCCGAAGGCAATGGGATGAGAACATCGTGCATGGCTTTAAAGACGGCAATTATCCTATTTGAATTACTAGTAATTTAGATTCATAATGTAAGAGATTGTATATGAGATTTATTTATTTGAGTATATGGTTGGATATTCTAAAGTTTATTTGAATAAATAAGTATTACTATATAACTTCTCTTCTACTACTGACTTAAATTACTAGTAATTCAAACAAGAAATTACCAAAAAATCGTAATTCAAGCGAGACTAGTATCAATATGGTATGGGGAACATTGTACGTAGTCTACGAAAAAATGAGCGACGTAACCTCAATTTCTACAACACAATCTCAACGTCATATTCTAGAGAGCACTGTTATCCCATAAAATAGGTGATTTATGCGTGAATCTAATAAGTGAATGAATGTAGAATCATTAATGGTGGTAGTTCAGTAGGCTCAAGATAATTTTCATGTTATTAGTCAAGTACTAGGGCTAGATTTCAATTCTAGTAATGGGAATCCCTAAGCCTAATTAGTATTAACCGCATTGGGTCTCACTAATGTCCTGATGAAGATTGGTCAAGGTATGACTTAATCGGACTTAGCTGGAGAGAGCACCTGCAATTTGTAAAAAGAAAAAGAAAGAGAACGAATATTGTAAATCACATATTGAATCCGTATGGGATCAAGATCCCTCAAGTTCCTTTGAAATTTCTTATCCTATGGTATGACCCCTTTCTTGAGAATCCAGTAAGTGAATAGAATATGGATGGCCCATTTCCAATAGTATTAATCGCCAAACGTGATTTTTCTACGAATGTTATCCAAATAAAATTGAATTAGGATTCTTTCAAATTATTTGTTTGAATTTGAAAAAATTTAAGAAGGTGATTGCAAGAGGCCACTGATTTGACCCACTTGGCCGGATAAGTGGTTGGGTAACCAATTTTTATTTAGTCAGGTGGGTCCCATATGTAGTCTCTCATAATCACCTGTCTGAATTCTCTCAAATTTGAACAAATAATTTGAGAGGATCCTGATCTAACAAAATCTATATAATACATTACAGACCACATTTAAGTACCCAAAATAATCATGCATATATGTAGGTGAAAATAACATTTATTATTAAATATTAAATTTATAAAATTAGTTTTTATTTTTTCTAGTTTTTTTTCCATATTAAATTTGGCTTTTGAAGATACATAATTCTAACCAAATGATATAGAAGCATCTTTTCTTGGCAATGCGAAATTGAAGATGCATGACCACAATTTATAGAGATATGATACATTTATAACTTTTATACAACTTTTGTATAATTCCAACAAACTTTTTTTAAGATCAACTATTAGATATGTATGACCCACATGTAAAAAAACAGATTTAATGGGCATTTAGTTTATAAATAAATAATCTACAATATACACACCCTTAATTACATATATATATATATATATATATCATGTGACTCAAATATACTCTTATGCAAGCTTTTGTACAAAGATTATAAACACATCATATTTCAAATTTATAACCTCTAAACAACAACTTAAACAGATACATCCTCTTACTTGTTAGCATCTTTCTATAGGCTTTTGATGATCCTTTTCTTTTTTCTTATAAGAGGCCATGAATTGAATGAGATTGTTTACGTAGTTCTCATGAAGGTCCTGGTTGGCAAAAACTCCTTGAATCTGAGCTGCCTTCAGTCTTAGTGCCTCTCCTTCTGTGTCTACCATCACCTGCCTCGTGGACTTGGCAATGGCATCTCGGTCGAACGAGCCATCTTTGTTCATCTGAACCTCAAGGCCAATACCCTTCTCGACTAATAGCTTAGCATTCAGATTCTGGTCCGCCACCATAGGCATCAGAATTTGTGGGTGTCCAAAACCAAGCGACTCGATAATAGAACCCCACCCGGCGTGGAAGAGACACCCTCCAATTGCAGGGTGGGCCAAAATTTCAACCTGAAAAAAAAAAAGAAAAAAAGAAAAAAGAAGACAAGCTAAATAAAACAGAATTTTAGGGATGAGGCTTGTATTTTTTTTAAAGAGAAATGTTTGGTTTTCATCTTTTGTCAATTTTTTATACAAGAAATAGGCAAATCTACAATTATATATATATATATATATATATATATATATATATATGAAGCAATTCTAAAAGTCTCTCATGTGTCACTTTTGTGTCTTTCCCAAAATGAGGTGGCTTTTAAAATTAACATTTGATCAAAATTCAATAGTGATTACTCACAAGTCTAATGGTGATTTTGCAAGCCACTTCATTTTTGGAGGGACACCAGAGTGACACAAGAGGAACTTCTAGCATTACTCTTAAATATGTGAGACCACATAGAACCAACATGTGATCCCACATATTTGAGTAATTCTATACGTCATACTCATGTCCCTCTTGTGTCCCTTAAATAATGATGTGGCTTTTAAAATTACCACCGGACTTGTGATTGATTGTTATTGAATTTTGATTAAATTATGATTTTAAAAGCCACATCATTATTAGAGGGACATAAGTATGACGTCTAGAATTATTCTATAGATTCAATGATAGATTTACAAAAGGGACAAGTAAAAATGGACAAGAGATGATGTGTAACATCGATCTCTCTCTCTAAATGTAAAAACCATACAATAGAATGATCTATGTATAGTTGAAGAAACGTGTTGGCCGGTGTCGACATTCTCTTGCCTATTTCTTTTGCAAATCTACTATTGAATATGTAGAAACCTACATGTAGTTTCATAGATTCAATAGTGGATTTGCACATCTCTTGTTCCGTATAAGAGATGTGCAATAAAATGAAACCAAACATATTTCTTATAGTTGAATGAGGCCAAGAAACAAAGAAAATACAATAATTACATAATTACAAAATATTCCTAAAATATTTACACTATCAAATATGGTGGTAAATATTAGCTTAAAAGTATTATGAAAATATTCTGTCACAAATATGGTAATACAATAATGATCTAATATGCTAACATTCTCCTTATAATATTAAGACATGTTACATGTACATATTTTATACATTGTTCATATATATTTTTTTTTAAATCAATCATTAAATCTGTAAGATCATAGTAAAAGTTTTGAGTTTAAAACTAATTTATTTCTATCATTCACTTCTTATTTTAATTAAATGTTTCTCGTGTTGGATTTCATTTATTAAAATAAAATTTAATTAGCCTACCCCTTAAACGAAGTGTTAGAATAATAATTAAATAATTAAATTTACTTTTTTACGGGAGCTTAAATTTTTTATAGACTTAAAAAAATAAAAATAATAATAATAAAATTGAGGTAAAGGGTACCTGTGGAGCCCAACCAAGAGAAACCATGCCTTTGTCAGAGATTCGATCCAAAAACCCACCAGGCAATAGTTCTGAGCTACCTAGTCCATCGGGATTTCTGAGAATCCATAGAAAAGGAAGCTTTGAGAGTTCAAGCCCGTTTGCCAATTCATGAACTCGTTCAACGGGCATTTTATACTCGGTGCCGAATCCGACAAAAACCACAGACTTTGGTCTCTGTTTTTCCAGCCAGTTGAAAGTAGCAGAAAAGTTGGGGTCGACATGATTGTTCTTCACAGACCTTGGAGGGAGTAATCCGACAGGCAAAACTGGCTTCCGTAAGAGTTCTTCAAGGACATGTAGATATGCTCTTTCGAACTCCAGGCAGCTTCTTACTGCAACAAAGTCGCAGCCTTCTAGAGTTGTAGCGACGCGTTGGCCGGTTGTCAAGCCAGTTATGTCAGGGGAGTAAAAATGTTGTAAATATGCTGCCGCCTGATCAGGCCTGTAGGAGACAAGAGAAGGGAAAGGAATCCATATTGGTGGCACCGTGAAATCTTCAGGTTTTGTTCGTTGGTTGAGGGACTTCAGCTCAGCAGGTGGCCCTGCGAAGGCTAATGCACAAGCAGAAAACGCACTGAAAAGGACACATGGCACACCAAATTTAGCGGCAGTTTCAGGGATCCAGCTCTGGATGATATCAAATAGAATGAAGTCTGGGGGATCCTTTTGCATTAGCTTTTCAATTGGTGCCTTTAACCCATCACAGGCCTTCTTCAGATACGGAATCTGCTCGCCTTGCAAGTCGACGGTAGCCTCACAGTTTTCCGGCAGGCCATCGACTGACGGCAGTGGGAGCTCCACCATTTTTATGTTGTCTGCTATATCTGGATGTATGGAAGGCAACCTCTTAACGTTTCTTTGGGTGGAAAGGAAGGAAATCCGAATACCCTTTGCTGCTAACTTTTTGGATAACTCAAGAAATGGGATCATATGGCCAAATGCCATCCATGGGAACATCATAACATGGAATTGTTTGGAAGCCATGAAGAAGAGAAGAGAAGATATGAGGAGATAGAAAAGAAAACACAAGGGTGAACAAACACCCACTACAATCTTATAGTGCAATTAAATTCTAAAAATTATTGGATGTGTGATTTTGCACATAAAAAAGTTCAATTTTAAATTAAAGGATAAAATAGGGTATTGCTCTATGTGATTTGACTCTTTTATTTTTTGTTTCGTGTGCTTTAATTTATATCACAGATGGTACTCAGGCTTTGACTAAAGACGAAGATGATACCTCCGTCCAAATTTCTATCCAAAAACTAACAATTGTCCATGTTAGCGCCACTAAACACCCTTAAAAACGCGACACCTGTCCCAGATGCCACATAATACATCCTACGTGTTAAATCAATTCCACATAATTTGCATGTTGAAAATCCACGTATATTTCTTTTCTTAACCAGTGTTGTCTTCCTCGCCCCATTTCCCCCAAATTCCTAAAATCGTTGAACCCTAACCAAATTTGGTATGACCGTTTCTCCCCAAACCAAATGCAGAAACTGAAGCAGATCAGGCTAACTTAGCTTCCCGTGGACCATAGCAGTTGTACTTCCGTCGACATTCCCCCAAAATGCCGACAATCATCAAACCCTAACCAACTCCGGTATGACCGTTTCTCGCCAAACCAAACGCAGAAGCAGATCAGGCCGATTTAGCTTCCCGTGGACAATACCAGCTTTATTTCTGGCCAAACTCCCATAGATGAATCAAAACCAGAAGCTAAGTCACAATCGGACAAATGACATCAAGTCACCTATGAGATTCGAAAGGGAATGAAGTTTTCCATGGTCTAGACAAGGTGTGTTCTTAACCCATGTTTAAATTTGTTTTATTTGGAGTTATGATCGACTAATTTTTTATTTTATTTTGAATCAATTGAAGTCATCGTCCAGATCTTCGTCGATGGGCTGTGTTGAGATGTCCTATGTATGTTTTTGCGATTTATCAGCACCATTGAAGACCTCCTGAACTAGGGAAAACCTTGGAAAGCGATTTTGGGGTTGTGCCACCTACGATTCAAGAGTGAGTAGTTTTATGATTGAAGTGCTTCCACTAAACAATTTGAATGAGTTCTTACTGACTAGCTTGTTATACTCCAACATACAGACAAAAACTGCATGCCGATTTTTCAAACAACTGGACAAACCAACTTGTGCAAGGGGTGTGGAGGTCTTAGCTAAGATGACGAAGAAGGTTAATGACCTGAAAGATGAAAATGACAGATGCATGGCAAGGATTAAAGACTTGGGGAATAAAATGACAGCTGCATAGAAAGGGTTAAGCACTTGTAGAAGGAGGATGATAAACACATGGAAATCATCACGTGTCTAGAGAAGGAAAATGGCATCTATAGGGCAAGAGAGAAATTTCTTATGTATACTTTTTTGTTGTCATGGTTTACTATGTTATTGGTTGCTTGTGTTGCACTTATTAAATGACTTAGTTTGATGAAGTAGTTTGACATATATATGTAAATTATGTAAGTTTGAACCCCCTGTGGTTTTATTCCTTTCATTTTCATTCTCATGTTTTGCCCCATGTGGTTTCATTAAATATCACAAATGGTACCGTGATTTAATATTTCGTATCACAAATGGTACAAAATCAAACTTTAGTATGCCTGTTGTGTATCAAAATAACATGCTTAACAATTGACAACCCAAAATAATATGTTTAACAATCAATACATCAAGAGTTTCATTCAATTGTATCCCTTACTGGCCTTACATAAACCAAAAATTGTTTCGCCTACATAAACAAAAAAATTGCATAATTCAACAATATATATACATCAAAAGTTTCATACAATTCTATCACTTACATAAATGAAAAATTGTTTTGCTTACATAAACAAAAAAAATGACCAAATGTTAATGTCTTACACATAAAAAAATTTCCCCCTGTGGTTTAATTCCTTTTATATTTTGCCCCCTGTGTTTCATACAGTATTACAAATGGTACCTAGGTTTCATATTGTGTAACACAAATGGTACCTTGGTACACAATTAATATTTGCCATGTTTGGTTTGCCTGTTGTGTATCAAAATAACTTGTTTAACAATTGACAACCTAAAATAATATGTTTAACAATCTATAAATCAAAAGTTTCATACAATTGTATCTCTTACATAAACCAAAAATTGTTTCATTTACATAAACAAAAAATTGCATCGCTTACATAAACATATACTGACGAAATGTTAATGTCTACAACTTAAAATTTTTCCCCCCTATGGTTTAATTCCTTTTATGTTTTTCCCCCTGTAGTTACATACAGTATCACAAATGGTACATTGGTTTCATATTGTGTATCACAAATGGTACCTTGGTACACAATCAATATTTGGTATGTTTGGTATGCCTGTTGTGTATCAAAATAACCTGTTTAACAATTGACAACAATTCAACCTTATTTATGCATCAAAAGTTACATACTATTGGTTTCATATGTTAAAAAAAATTACCAAAACCCATAATAACCTATTTAACAATTGACAACAATTCAACCCTATCTAAACATCAAAAGTGTTAGCTCAACTACTGGCTGCACCACTTCACATGTTCAAAAAATGACCAAATATCAAAATAACATGTTTAACAATTGTCAACAATTCAACCCATCAAAAGTTACATACTATTGGTACATGTTTAACAATTGACAACAATTCAACCCTATATATATATATATATCAAAAGTTACATACTATTGGTATATGTTTAACAATTGACAACAATTCAACCCTATATATACATCAAAAGTTACATACTATTGGCTGCACCACTTCACATGTTCAAAAAATGACCAAATATCAAAATAACATGTTTAACAATTGACAACAATTCAACCCTATCTATACATCAAAAGTTACATACTATTGATGCATGTTTAACAATTGACAACAATTCAACTTTATCTGTACATCAAAAGTTACATACTATTAGCTGCACCACTTCACATGTTCAAAAAATGACCAAATATCAAAATAACATATTTAACAATTGACAACAATTCAACCCTATCTATACATCAAAAGTTACATACTAATGGTTGTACCACTTCACATGTTCAAAAAATGACCAAATATCAAAATAACTTGTTTAACAATTGACAACAATTCAACCCTATTTATACATCAAAAGTTACATACTATTGGCTGCATCACTTCACATGTTCAAAAAATGATCAAAACCCAAAATAACCTGTTTAACAATTGACAACAATTCAACCCTATCTACACATCAAAAGTTACATACTATTGGCTGCACCACTTCACATGTTAATGTCTCAAACACATTACATTACAAAAGTTGAGGGTTTGTTAATGTATCCAACAGTTTACAACTGAAATCCCTATTGAGTTGTCCTCGACTGTACTGGTTGTGATTGTGTATCAATTTCCACATCTTCCTGTGATCCTCTTTGAATTTGCTCCACTGGTTATGATCCTCCAGGTTGCAACACCATCAACAAATTAATAAAAGGCATTAAAATATGATCCACACGACAGTAGGTCCATTATAAACTTGATGAGAAGCTCACCTTTGATTTCTCCTTGTATAGCTCAAAGACCCGCATTTGTCTCTTTCTTCTCAGTTTGCTTGAAGTCTGTGGGATGTCCCTTGATTGTTGACCAACTGTTCCTGTGTTTTCGGTTGTTCTAGGGGGGTAACAGTCTCTGAGGATCCTCCCTGCCACATAATATAAACAAACACGTCAATGACATAATTATAACATTCAATTGTAAATCAAATTATGGTTATTAAATAAAGGAAAAGAAAAAAAATCACAACAATTAGCTTCAGCTTCCTAACCCTTTTGGCATATTTCTTCCTATTGGAATTTTCTGGTTGGCGGCAACTCCTAGCAATGTGGCCCTTTTGACCACAGTTTCCACAGCAAACATCATACCCTTTGCGAGTGACATTAACATTTTCATCTGGCTCATTCTCATTAGCTCATCTTTTTCTGACCTTTCTTGGCCTACAGCTTTGTTTCTTTGGTATAGGTGGCTCTATAGGATTCATATCATGGTCAACAGGCCACTCATTAGGTCCAGGCATGGGATTAATATCAAAGGCATAAGACATTTTGTATGTAACCTCGTGATTGTGGTCAACCTCAAACTGCAAACCATTACTCCATTGACAGATGTAGTTCCTAGCATATGCCTTGTTTCTCTCCAACTTCTTCACGATCTTAGGGCAAATTACATTCTTTGAATTTTCTGCTCCAACCCTTTTCTGATTGAACCTATTTATAAGTTGCTACCTTATAATCTCCAAGCAAGTCAGGAATCGGCTTTTCTCTTGCTTCCAACAACCACGCATTGAAACTTTTAGCAATGTTGTTTAGCAATATGTCACCACAACTACTAGTTCTGAATGCATGGCTTGACCACATCCTTGGGTCTACTTTCTCAAAATAATTGTATGCTCTTTGGTCCATACCTCTAATCACAGAGAGGTAGTACTTGAATTGTATCTCATTAGGTGCCCTAGCTGCACCCCACAATACATCCTTAAACTCTTTTCCCTTAAATCATTTGCCCTTGAAGTTTGCATGCAAATGTTTGACACAATATTTGTACTCCAGACCACGCATCAAATCTTCCAAAGCATTAAGCAGCCCCTATTTTAGCAAAAAAAAAAAAAAAACATGTTAAAATAATTTTGGTTATATTTAAATGCTCGTAAGACAATTGCATTAAATATTACATTCTGCCTGTTGGACATGAATGACCACATATGCTCCCATCAATACCCAATATCCTCCAACAGTAGTCTCAAGAACCACGTCCATGTGTCCCTGTTTTCAGTCTCGCATATTGCATATGCTATCGAGAAAATATCGTCGTTTGCATCCCGAGCAATGGCTGCATGCAGCTGCCAACCCAGTTTTTCCTTCATAAAACAGACATCGACACAAATCATTGGCCTACATCCAGCCAAGAAGCATTGCTTATAGGCTACCAACAAAATATACATCTGTTGGAAGAACATTCCATCCCTGTGAATGTATGCTAAGCTACCCAAATTCCATAGCAGTAATGCACTGGCATACTCTCTGGTGTGTTTGTATTGCTCGCCATTTCTCCCATCCAAAATGTCCAATGCCATTTTCTTCGCACGGTGGCAACACAACAATGTTAGCTCAACATTGTAATCATTTCTTATCATTTCCTTCAATGCATTGGCTTTAAAATCTCTTTGGTCCCAAAAATTGTCCAAAGATCGATGTACAGCCCACTTGATTGATAACCACTTGTTGTAGTAGTGGCTGCCACAATTATGATCTTCCACTAAAGTCTTGATCTGGAATTTTTTTTTTTTGTGCAATTCGACCAAGACGCATGTATTTTTCAACCACAATTTTGCTTACAAAATGCGGAGACCCGATTTTTCTCATTGTGCATGAAAATAAATGATTTCTATATTCACCGTGTGTGTGTGCACAATGTGTTAACAAAATAATCTAAGTACAAAATTGAAATAACAGAAGAATTTTGTTAACGAAGTGGAAACTCAATCAAGGGAAAAAGCACTTCGGGGCAGCCAAACCCAGGATATCCACTATTCAGAAGACAAGACTAGTTACAAAGCAGTAGCACTCACATAACCTTATCCAGTGGTCGTACCTTGAACTCTGACGTGTAACCCAACACGAACGCCTCCCAACCAAGTCTCCTACTTGAAGGAGTCTTCAATGAAATCCTTTACCTTAGGGCTAACCCCTAAGATAGATTTCAATTCAGCGCAGCAACAACACACAACAGCAACGGCTTAAGAGAGACAAACTCATCACAATAACTCTAAAATATAACTCTCTAAGCACTATGGAACTCAACACTGAATTCTTGCAATTCTCAAGCCTAGGGACTTCTATTTATAGGCTATAGGTTCAAATGAGTGTCTGGCTTGAAATACCTAAGCGTCGTCCAGACGGTAGACATAGGGCGTTCGGACGGATAACTATGCGATCGGCTTTCCAAATTTCGCTAAAATTCTTTCCTGAAATGAGCCTCGTCCAGACAGTGTTGCCCTGTCGTCCAGACGGTCGCACCTTAGCTGCACACAATTTTCATATTAAGGCTTCATGCGTCCGGACCATAGGAATGGTCGTTCGGATAGTTGATCTAACGCACGCAATTTTCATACGAGTAGCTCGCACGTCCGGAACATGAAGACTGGCGTCCAGATGTCTTGATTTTGAATGCACGACTTGCCTTATGGATGAGTGCGTCCGGAAGGGAATCCACATCGTCCGAACAGTTGCAGCTGTCTTCCCATATTTGTGTTTTGAAATAAAATCTCATAGCTAATCGAGCACTGAGTGGCGTCCGGACGTGCTGTTGAAACGTCCAAACGGATGCAAGTTGGAACGGTTCGAAGCTTCTTGACACAAAGGAAGGTCCAAATGAAAAGTTCTCGTCGTTTGGACGAATGATGCTTGGACAGTTGAGCGTCCAGACGGTTGCAAGGGAACCGAGATTAGAAGTGATTTTATCCAACAGAATGTAGCCAATTACATACTAACAAACTCCTCATTTGGCCATTCTGGGGCAAAAATCACTTGACCGGTTAAAAATACAATCCTGGTCCAAATAAAAAATTACTCCCCATTTTTCTCACAAAGGGACAAAAGGTAAAATAGAGTAATGAGATAAATCACACAACAATTACTCCCTCTAAATGTCTTAGAAGGACAAGGGTAAACAGAGTAATAATATCCAAGAGTTTAAAGTGTTTAGCAGATTATTCAAAAAAGTCAGCCAAAATTGTCTCAAAATACAACCAAATGCACAAAGCAAAAAAAAATAATCAAGATGCATCAGCCATAGGTGCATCGTCCTCATCATCACTGTTGGATGGATGATGATGCCTAAGACACTCCTGGATGTCCAGCTGGCTTTGCTCCACACGGAGGTTGATCGAGTGAACCTCCTGCTGCATAGAAGAAAGTGCCAAATGCATAGAGCTCATGCCACTCTGAAGTGCAGCCAAAGCCTCCAATATTTGAGCATAGCCGACATCATCTTGTGGAGGTGGAGTAGTCTGAGAAGAGGATGCCATATCAGGTACTGCTACATGGATAGGAGAGGGCTGTAGAACATCATCCAAATCATCACGCCTTAACTGGGTTTTAGACTTCATCAGCGTCTGCTTGCTGATGGGATCCTAAATCTTCATTTTTCGGCTCTCCAGTGACATCGATGCCTCACTGTAAAATAATCTGAGTGAGCAGGTAGCCAAAAGGGAGATCGGTATTGCTCTCATCACGAGCCTCCAGAATAACTCCCAAAATATGCTTACACAGGTAGAAAGGCAAGCGAAAACAAATGGCATATACAAACTAAGCCTTCTTCAATATCAGATCACTGCGCCTAACAACGGGCCAGAAGTTGTGCTGGACAATCTTGGCAAGCATGCGGTGTGGGGTAGATAGGGCACCAATCCTGATGGTAGTGTCGCACTCCTCTCCCTGAGGTACAGCATGGAAAAGTCTCTGAGATCATCCAAAGAATGAGGTAATACCACCTCATTGTATGGACTGCCAGAGATCTGGAGCACAGGCACCTCGATGAACTGACTGATGATCTGAGGATCAATAGCGATAGTATGCCCGTCCACAGAGGACAGAAGAACCTACCCGGGATCATCATCTTGCACGACCTCAAGATTGGCATAAAACAATCTGACTAGCCTGGTGAGCACAACACAGACGCAGTTGTGAAGATATCCCCAGTGGTAGGTTTGGATGATATCGTGAATGCTGTTTAGAGGGGCCACCATGATGTCTACACGAACCACGTTCCGTTCGGTAATGACAGTTTTGTTCATAATTTTGGCTCCTAGAGCTACCAAATCTCCTTCTGTCCTCTGTCAGACTTTGCGTTGTGGACTGGCAGCAAACATGTTTCTGCAAAAATAACCAACAAGATTTTCCAAAAATAATCTCAAAAAGGTTAGATTCTTGTTAGTTCCAAAAGAAAATCCAACATTATAACGGCAGTAAAATGGACTTTTCAAAAGTTACAATCAGCAAATGTCCCAATACAGTCCAAAATAATGCCAAAAACAAATGATCCCAACACAGCAGATATCGCAAATATGCATTTTATAATCTCAAAAACATTCCCCAAAAGATTCAATATTCTAACAGTTAATAAATTACTGAAAAGAATAACAATAATTGATAAAGTACCTGGAGAGATGAGAAAGATGCACAAATGGACAAAATAGGCCGAGATAATGCACTAATCCACAAGAAAAGCTCACAAAAAGACAAAATATGCAAGAAAATCTCAAGAGAAAATGAGAGTATGCGGCGGCTAGGGTTGGATCCATGACATATAACCTGTGGGGTCCCAGTCCGAACAGTTCACTAACCCCTTCGGACGAGCGTTGCCACATAAGCATGCGACAGGCCACGTGCGTCTGAACGTGTAACCTTACCGTCCGGCCACCTGTGCCACACCTGTCTAAATGCATGAAGAGACCGTCCGGACGCTTCACGCTGAAAAACAAAAACTGAAGGAAAAATTGCAGAAAAAATATTTTTCCTAATGTCAGCTTCAGAACACGCATGTATAGTCAACTGATAAAACAGTTAAATAGCATCTCAAAACTATGCAGAGATATAAAAGAGAGTTTAGAGTTCAATCAGCACAAAATTTTCTTGTAGATAGAAAATTTAAATAGATTACTCAACTCATGAAATGCGTGTGTATGTGTGTGAAGACTTTTCTCAAAAGGTATGAATTTCACTAATATGACAAAAAGCGACCAGATTTTCTAGACAAGAGGGAAAATCAATGAAAGATCAGTCAAAAGTCAAACTTTATAAAGTACTAAGGCCTAACCACCCTCATCTGATATACTCCTCCTAAGATGCAACACCTAATTGTTTTACTTGTACCATGAAGGACAAGGTAAAGTTTTTACTTGCACCATGAAGGACAAAACATGAAGCTAATTCAGCACAGAAGCAGTGAATATAAGCATATAGCGAAAAAAAACTGAAGAATTACTGCTTGATTCTTGTTGATGCTGCAGCCCAAACAAAATGCTAGAATTTTTAGGCTCTAGGTTCAACTAGCATGTTGGTCAATTTGACCATCTTATTAAAAACATCTGTTATTTAGAATTTTCAGAAGTAAAAGTCAGAGAGGAAAATATGTATCTTAGGGGAGTCTTGGAAAGTGCACATTTTCATCGCATGAGGAAAGTAACTATCCAGCTTTTACAATCACGGGAAAAACTTAGCAGATATATAGTCATAAACTCTCAATCATATCTAAACAAAGTCAATTAATGCACATTGAACTGAGATATCAGGCAAAAATACACTCAATATTTGACATGACAAGAAAAGAAAAATAAAATTCCTTGCCTTTTCTCCCCCAAATTGTTTTTTTCTTTTTTTCTTTTTTTTAAAATAAAAAAAAAACAAAAAAAATGCTTATATGGAAATAACATCATAAAATAAGCAAGGCAAGATCAAACTTGTGAAGGCTCAAAGTTGCCAATACAGAAAAAAGTCGTCCGACATGCTTTTTCTATCTTCCCCAGATAGTACCTACAATATTCTCTCAAGAGAAATAGGAGACAAATAACAGTGGTTCCAAGATTGCACAGTAAGCACAAGATATAGCAAATAGAAGATCAAGCAATCAAACCTGATGCCTTAGGATTAGGTACCAAATCCTAGGCATGAGTACCTTCACCGACTAGGTGAGTCCATTCCCCCTCATGGGGTGAATGTCTTCCTTCTTCCTGACCCAAGCATGCCTTCTTATGGGTGGTTGTTGGCAAGACTTCATCTGTTGATCCATTCACTGCATCATGCTTTGCATCCAAATAGGTGGCTCATTGCAATATAAATCATCTTCCACCTTCTGCGGCTTTTTAAAGTGCTTGGATTTGCCACTATCATTGGCAGGTACAAATAACTGCTGAGTCCGCTGATGCTGAGGAGCCTAGTGCCGTGGTGCATTATGCCAAGGGGCTGGATATTGGGAAGCCTGATGCCTTGGAGCTTGTTTCCATAGAGCATGATAAAGAGCCTGATGCCATGGAGTCTGATATTGGGCCAGAGGTCTGGTGCCGTAATTTGTTTGTCTGGGCACTTCTTTCTTGACCTTTTCTCTCTGAGCTTTGAGGAGGGAGCACTAGGGTCGGACATGCCCACTTAGTCTGCAATGGTGACATATGGGAGATCTTCTGATGGGCGGTAGCTTCTGAGTAGCCAAAACATTTCCATTGATTTTGTCCTTCCCTTTATCCTCAATTGTGGGTGGAGGCTCAGGGACTATAGGCTTAACAAAGACAGTCTTGGAAGTAGAGGGAATATCAGAAGGATGAGCTACATACCCGAGACCAGTTTTGTCAATTGGGCTCTTCTGGATTGATAGTATGTGAGTCAACTTTTCATTGATGACTCTCTCCAATTGTAGTTGTGTCCTAGCAGCTTCTCTAGCTTCTGTACCTTGAGCAACAACGAACTCTTCTCAGTCTGTAAGCTGTTCAGATCATGAATGTGCTGCTTGCGAGCTTCCCTCAACTTTTCGAACTCTACATAGAGGGTTTTATAAGCCTCCTTGAGTTCTTCCCCATCATCACCGTGCTCTGAGTAAGAATCTTCATCTTCTACATGAGGAGCCACAAAGGCTAGAAATTTCTCTTTCTCAAAAGCTTCTTCTTCTTCGGACTCATCACTGAGAGTCACGTTATATGTCTTCCCCTTTCCCTGCTTGAGGTTCCCACAGTTAGCCCGGATATGCCCAAACCCTAAGCATTCAAAACATCTTGGGCCTCTAGGATATTCTTCTCAGCTTCCTCTGGTTCAGATTCTCTGGGGGCTTCTTTATCTTTTCGGAAAATTCCTTCTTGAACTGCTCATTTCTCATTAATCTTCAAAAAATTTTGGAAAGTGATGTGTCCAAAATATTGTATATTTGGACCCCTTAAGTTGCATTTGTTAAGCCTTTAGTTTTTTTATTTTCTAATATTTGTGGTTAGTTTTGGTGTCTCAGTGTTTTAGAGGTCATTGAGAGAAAATGATGATTTTTAAGAAAAATTGCAAAAAAGCGAAAAAAAAATCGTCTCAGTTTGACTCATTTTCATTGTGATTAATTTGAATCGTTATTGACTTTTATGATGTCAATAGTTGAGACAAAAATGTAATCTATATATATATAAAACAAAACATGGAGACAAAACGTGGAGGCACCTTTAATTAAGAAGGCAAGGACCTATAGGTTGTTTAAAAGGTGCAAGCTGAACCTGGCAACACGTGAACTGGAGAAAATTTTTTTCGAGTGATGCACCGAATCCTTAAAGACTTGCAGCATTGAAATCACGTGATTTAAGGGAACTTACACCGGGAAACATGGAGCCTACTCTGCCGCAGCAATCTTTAATGAGATGAAGTTTTCGGTCAACAAAAAGGTAAAACAAATATAGGAAGAAACAACTTTTCTCTCTTTAACAAGGCAACGCCCAGAACTTTTTTGCAAGCAAGAAAAAAATGAGACCCAACTTGTCCCCTTTCGGCCAGCTAGGAAAAACAAGAAGGAAGAAGACGTTAGAGAGGGGGAGAGGCGCCACTTTTCAGCTAGTGTTTCAAACCTATCTTTTCCTTATAAAAACCAAGAGACACCAGTAGTGGACAGAGTTCCTTTTCTTGTAGAAAAATGCAGTCCAAAACGTGACTGGATGGTAGCTCCAGTTCACGCTGGTTTTGTTATGATTTCAATTCTTTTCTTTACAAGTTTCTGTTCAGTTTTATTTTGCAAGTTCTGTTCTTTTCATTTTGCAAGCTAGTTTCTTGTTCTGTTCTTTTTATTTTGCAACCCAGAGTTCTTTTCCTGTGTAAAAAAAAAAAAAATCAGATTGTGATTGGATGGTAGCTCCAGTTCACGCTAGTTTTGTTCTCATTTCAATTTTATGTTGCAAGTTCTGATTCTGTTCTTTGTTCTTTGTTCTTTGTTCTTTTTTCTTTTTTCTTATTCTATTCTTTTCTTAAAAATAATAATAATAATAATAATAAGACCAGATGTGACTGGGGGTATCTCCAGTTCACGCTGGTTTGCCTCTTCTCTTAGCAGTTGTTTTTTTTTTCTTTCTTCTTTTGTAAACATAAAGCAGTTCGGTGGTTTTTGTTTTTATTCTCTTGTTCCTTTTCTTTCCAGCATAACCCAGCCTTGTTTTTTTTTTTTTTTTTGTTTAAAGTAAACCGGACGTACGTGACTGGAGCCTCAACTCCTATTCACGCATGTTCTCTTTTAGTGTAGCAATTCTGAAGTGTTCCTTTTTTTTTAATGATTTCTTCACACATTAACTACTTGTAAGCTTTTCTTTATTAAGTACTCATTCATAGTTTCTTTTAATGTATATGTTTTTAATTCAAGTTAGTGTGTTGTTTCGAGTCATGGGAGGCTAAAATTCTCAACTAAGGTTGAGGATGAAACCTCACCATTGATAACACATACATTCTTGTTATGCTATTTGTACAATCCAATGTTTATTAAAATGTTATTCAAGTCCCATTCATTTTATTGATTTATGTCTTTAGATTGAATGTTTATTGATTAAAAGGTTTGATATTTAATGTGTTTCAACTGATGGATACATCGATTTATTTGATTGAAAAATGATATCCATTGTGATTTGTTTCAAACAGATACAATGGATGATTTGATTTCAAATAGGTATTCGTTGTGATTTATCTTTGAGTGAGATTCATTAAATGTTTTAACATACATTGTTAGGGAACTTGAGTAATGAACAAAGTTTAAATGTTTATTGGGGGTATGAATAAAATACAAGAGTGTGTTGTTTGATTTGGTTAGGTGAATTCTAAAACCTTAGTACTTTTTATCATTTGTTCTATATCAATTTTAATTTTAGTCTGATATTTTGCATGCTAAAACCAAAAAATAAATAAATAAATAGATTTGGAACTAGGTTAAGATAGAATAAGTTTAAATAGAAATTAATTTTTACAACGCAATTCCTTGTCGATCGACCTCGCACTTGCAAAACCCTTTATTGCAAATGATTCGTGCACTTGCGAGTTAAATAAATTTGCACAACAGCCAGCATGGCCACAACTTTTTCTTCATCCTCAGAGTCGTCTCCAGATGAGACTTCTACCTTCTTCTTGGAAGCTTTCAGGTCAATGGTTTTTTACTTTTTGACCGGGGGCAAGGATAGCTCATAAGTTTGAAGAGAACCAACCAACTGTTCAATCTTCATCTCTTCCAAGTCTTTGCTTTCTTCAATTGTAGTTACCTTGATTCTGAAACGCTTAGACAAAGATCTTAGAATTTTACGGATAAGTTTTACATCCGAGACGGTTTTCCCAAGACTCATCATTGAGTTTCTTAGGTCACTCATTTTGAAGTAAAACTCTCTGAATGTCTCATCCTCCAACATCTTAATTTCTTCAAATTTAGAAATCAACATTTGAAGTTTGGCAGATTTAACAAGTTTAGTGCATTCATATGTTGTTTCTACAATTTACCACGCCTCTTTAGCGGATTCACTGTTTGAGATTCTTGCGAATTCAGATGGTGCAAGCGCTTGGCAAAGAGCATGGAGGGCTTTATCATTGGAAAGTCGTGCGGATTTTTTAGTGACTAGTTCGAGAGTTGTATCTGTTGGCTTGGTCCAACCAGTTTCAACAATATTCCAACAGTCAATAGATTTTAAAAAGAACCACATACGAGCTTTCCAATAGCCATAGTTCGTACCATCAAAGGCAGGAACAATATTAAGATTTTGAGACATTGAAAAACAAGTAGAAGTCAAAGGAAAGATAACACTCAAGAATTGAATCTAAACAAAGTGTACCAAGCTCTGATACCAATTGAAAAATAAATGACTTCTGTATTCACCGTGTGTGTGTGCACAATGTGTTAACAAAATAATCTAAGTACAGAATTAAAATGACAGAAGAATTTTGTTAACGAAGTGGAAACTCAATCAAGAGAAAAACCACTTCAGAGCAGCCAAACCCAGGATATCCACTATTCAGAAGACAAGACTAGTCACAAAGCAGTAGCACTCACATAACCTTATGCAGTGGTCGTACCTTGAACTCTGACGTGTAACTCAACACGAACGCCTCCCAACCAAGTCTCCTACTTAAAGGGGTCTTCAATGGAATTATTTACCTTAGGGTCAACCCTTAAGATAGACTTCAATTCAGCTCAGCAACAACACATAACAGCAACAGCTTAAGAGAGATAAACTCAGCACAATAACTCTAAAATATAACTCTCTAAGCACTATGAAATTCAATACCGAATTCTCGCAATTCTCAAGCCTAAGGGCCTCTATTTATAGGCTGCAGGTTCAAATGAGCGCCTGGCTTGAAATACCTAGGTGTCGTCCGGACGGTAGACATAGGGCTTCCGGACGGACAACTGTGTGATCGGCTTTTCAAATTTCGCTGAAATTCTTTTCTGAAATGAGCCACGTCCAGACAGTGTTGCCCTGTCGTACGGACGGTTGCACCTTAGCTGCACACAATTTCCATACTAAGGCTTCGCGCGTCTGACCTATAGGAATGGTCGTCAGGACGGTTGATCTGATGCACGCAATTTCCATATGAGTAGCTCGGGCGTCCGGAACATGAAGATTGGCGTCCGGACGTCTTGATTTTGAATGCATGACTTGCCTTATGGATGAGCGCGTCCGGACCGGAATCCACATCGTTCAAACGGTTGCAGCTATCTTCCTATATCTATGTTTTGGAAAGAAATCTCATAGCTGATCAAGCACTGAGTGGCGTCCGGACGTACTGCTGAAACGTCTGGACGGATGCCAGCTAGAAAGGTTCAAAGCTTCTCGACACAGAGGAAGGTTCGGATGGAAAGTTCTCGTCGCCGAACGGATGATGCTTGGACAGTTGAGCGTCCGGACGGAATATCACGTCATCCAGACGGTTGCAAGGGAACCTAAATTAAGCTTCCCTATATAAAAAACATCATTACATAGAAATGATTTTGTCCCACAAAATGTAGCCAATTACATACTAACGGTGCAAATATTTATAGTCAAATGAATTCTACACTGCAAATACTTGTAACGCTTCCTATATAAGAAATAGGCAAATCTACCATTAAATAAAACCAAGATGTGGTCTTACATATTCCAGTAATTCTAGACATCATACTCATGTCCCTCAAATAATGATGTGCCTTTTAAAATCACTATTGGACTTGTAATTAATTATTATTGAATTTTGATCAAATTGTGATTTTAAAAGTCACATCATTATTAGAGGGACATAAGTATGACATCTAGAATTATTCTACAGATTTAATGATGGATTTACAAAATGGATAAGGAAAAAATGGATAAGAGATGAATGTGTAACATCGATCTCTCTTTCTCTAAATGTAAAAACCATACAATAGAATGATCTATGTATAGTTGAAGAAATGCGTTGGTGTCATTCTCTTGCCTATCTCTTTCTTGAACAAGAGATGTGCAAGAAAATGAAACCAAACATTGCTTTATATATATATACTAATAGTTATTAATATTTATTAATAAATATTTACATATATATATTAATAAAAATAGCTTATATAGTATATTACTTATCAAGTAACAATAATCAATTATATATATTATAAATATCTAAGGATAAATTAAATAACAATAGTTTATACACACACACGCACACTATAAACATATAAGTAAATGACATAAGTATATTCAATAATTTATGTTATATGTTATAAGTATATAATATATACTTATAACACTATTACACTAAACAACCCACCTCATGTTGTCATTGTCTCACACGGACATTTAGTGTTAACATTAAATATCTTGCAGTTAAAATATTAAGAATGTAGTCATGTAGTGTATAGTTATTTATAGTTAACTAGTGTATTGTGTGTATTAAACTTAGTTAACTAGCTAGTTAATTGGCTTAGTTATATTTATATATAGATTTAATTGGTTAATATATATATATATTAAAAAAAAAACCTCGGATAATAAACCGTATATATATAATAAACATTTTATTATTATTATTAAAGTCAATTTTATATATTAACCATGTGTATTAAACTTTTTTTTTTTTTGCTATTATTAATAAAAATAAATTATTTTGGATTTTCTTTGTATTTGCTTGCTCACAAAAGTCACACACCAATAAAATAAAATAAAATACACACCCCTCACAAGAATAATTGGCTTGGCCGGTTGTCCCACGTGAAAAAAGTAAGAAGAATTCCCCACCTAAGTAATCTATAAAAGGGATGCAAGTCTCTCTTATTGAGCCAAAGCTTTGTAGTCACACATAAAAAGAGTAAGGAGAATTCATTGCCCAAGTAATCTATAAAAAGGGATGCAATCCTCTTCTCTTGAACCAAGCCATGTGTGTCATCACACATGCCAACAAAAGTAACTTTGAGTTTTTATTACAAAGTTGCCCTCAATTTGTTGGTTTGGAAGTTAAAAGTTTTTATTAATGTTATTGAATTCAAGAGAGCCCCTTCTATCCGGAATATCTGTAAAACTCTCTTTTTACAGCCTCCAATAAAACTTTAACACATTAGGTAAACACACCAAATAGAATAGAGATGAAAGCAGCCAATCCATCATCAAATTGGGGCACTTTTGTCTTTTCCTATTATGGTTTAGCCGGATTTGAAACCAACAACCCGATCCCAGCCACTAGTAACTGCAGCGGCCGGCTCCACCCTCACCACTAATGATCGGATCTTTCTTCTTTTCATTGACCCCTGACCTACCACTGGTTTGGCTAGATCTGGGCAAAGGCCACCACCCCTTGTAGGTTCGGTTTCTCTCTCCCTCTCTCTTGCAGACAACAATGGTGAAACCCATTATAATTGTTGTACATTTCATTATCTACCTCTTCATCCATCACTTGTTTCACTCCAAAGCTTATGCAAACCTAGATGTGGAAGCTCTAATGGACATTGAACCCCATAGAAGAACAACCCAACCAAACAAGAAAACCAATTTAAGATTTCTCACCCAAATCAGCCATCATACAATCGACCATGAACCCCATCTCAACAACAATCAACAACCCAAGGAAAATCCAATCAACAAAACCCTGAATCAAATTTCTCAAATCAAAACAATCAAAGGGAAAATCCTTACCTTGCTAGAGTTTTATGCCTCCTCCACTTTCAATCTCACTCACGGCCGGCATCACACTCTCTTTTGGTGTATTTCAACGGTGGCTCCATGGATTCCGGCGGCAACTTCGGCTAGATTTATGGGTCTCTCTCTCTCTCTCTCTCTCTCTCTCTCTTTCTCTCTCTCTTTCTCGATTCTCATCTACTTGAAACTAGGTGAATTTCAACGGCAGCTTTGGCTGGAAGGGTGGGGGTGGTTTACGGGTTGGTTCACTAGGGTTAGAAAGAAATGAGGAAAGTAATGATCTGGTGTTTTAGCCTTAGTGTATTTGGTGTTTTCTAAGTGATGTGTCAAATGCTTATTAAAGGCTGTAAAACTAGTGTTTTACAATAGATCAGTATTGAAGGTTTTCTCTTAATTCAATAATAACATTAGTAAAAAAATTATTTAAAAACTTTTTAAGTTAAAGAATTTTTTGAAAAAAATTATATAAATTTTTTAATTAGCCGAGCCGGGCTAGCTGAGTTTCAAGTACTCGGCTTGCCTAGCAAGCGAGCTTGAGGTAGAGCTCAAACAAGGAATTCTCATTGGCGAGCCGAGCTGAACTCAAATTTTAATACTCATCTTGAGCTTGGCTCGAGCTCGAGCCCGTGAAAATTTTAAATGAGCCAAGCTTTAACAAGCAATACTCGCCCAAACTCGGCTCGTTTACTGCCATATTGAATTTTGATCTAATGGTGATAAAAGTCACATCAATTTTATTAAGACTTTAGAAAGGACATGAGTCATTCTTTTAGCATTACTCCTCAGTGAGGTCTACAAAATGGGCAACGTCCTCATTACTACATCTGTCTTTTATAAGCTAGGAACCATCTTTTTATCTTCCTAAAATTGATGACTTTTGAAATCACCATTCAAAATGTTAGTTCTTAGGATTACTCCTTTTATAAGAATAGGGACTAAGAGAATATAAATTCTAGGGTGGTGGTTAAAAGTGTGATAAAAGGCATAACTAAAATAGTAAAATGTAAGGATTTTCATAGGATGACTAAAGTGAGTCAAGTATACGGGGATACTACTTATGGAAAGTCATATACAAAATGATAAGGGCATAATGATTAAACCACAAAAAACATTCAAGTAATACTATACATCACCCCCTTCATGTTTCATCTCCTCAATCTATATAGCGTGGTTCTCACAACATTTGGTGTATGAGAAGATTTTTTAGTTGTGGGTACCACGCCACATGAGATTAGGGGATGGGGTGATGAATAGAATTACTCAAAACACTCGCATATAAATTGACAAAATCCTAAACCCGATAGCAGTTCGTGAACCCCTAAAAAAAGACTATAAAAATGAATTCCAACCAAATCAATCCACCCAACGGTCACCTACAATCAAATTGATCCACCTAACGTTCACTATAGGCCAGAAAATCAAAGGTCCTCTGTATGTTTGTTTTGTATACAAAGGATATCCAAATGTATTCAATAAAAAATGAGAATGAGAGATAATTGTAGACGATCCTAATTCGACAGGGAGACTCTCATCTATTCAGTTTGTTTGGACGATTGAGATCGAGGTAGAGACAGACAAAGAAACAAAAAGTTTACTTTTAAATTGAAGAGAGATAAGGGTCAGAGACTCACAAGGAAGGAATAGTTGGAAACCCATATCCGCAACCAATATGTTCTTCTAGAGAGTGTGGAATATTGAGACAAGAGTTACAATAGCTTAAGATAAAAGAGTTATAAACACTCAATAGACAAGAGTTATAAGGTTGTTTGTGTAAATTAAATTTATTATTGTTAGTGTAGAAGTAGAAAAGATGTGTAATGTTCAAACTCTTTCTCTAGAAATAGAGTCTTGTATACTATCAAATAATCAAGAAAAAATGTAGCCAAAACGCTTTGATGTGTGGACATAAGCCATAAGCCGAACCACCTTAATTATTTATGTCTCTCTTTCTTATTTTCAACTTTTCCCTAGATTATGTAATCTCACATGGTATCAGAGCTTTTTTGGCTCACGCCAGAATTGATTACAAATGGTCCTATGGAATTTTCTATTTCTTTTGCCATTGCATAAGCACAAATTCAATGTTGCGTCCCTTCTATTGCATATTTGCATAACCTCATTTTGCTTGAAAAAAAAAAATACCCAAAGAAGCATATGTTTGGCCCACGTGGCCTATTTAAGGCCTATAGTTTGCCTAATTCCAGCCAAAAAGTAGCCGATGTTCATGTTCCGGCCATAGTAGCCGATGCTGGCCCGAGTCACTGAAGTCTAAGTTTCGGTCATAGCAGCCGACGTTCCAATTCAGGCCATAGTCATTTTTTCAGCCCTTTGATGTTCAAGATCAAACCTCAACGTACTTGATCTACCTTTGAGTTTGTGGTGGCGTATTAAGATAAGAGTTACAAGAGCTCAAGAGACAAGAGTTACAAGCACTCAAAAGACAAGAGTTACAAGATTATTTGTGTAAATTAAATTCATTATTGTTAATGTAGAAGTAGAAAAGGCGTATAACGTTCAGACTCTTTCTCTAGAAATAGCTAGAGGCTTGTATACTATCAAATAATCCAAGGAAAATGCAGCCAAAAGGCTTTGAAGCGTGGACATAGGCCATAAGCCGAACAACCTTAATTATCTGTGTCTCTCTTTCTTATTTTCAAGTCTTCCCTGGGTTATGTGATCTTACATGTAGGGGTGAGCAAAAATCACAAGACTCGATCCGACCCGCATGCCCCGCCCTGATCCGATCCGCACAGGTAAGGTTTTTTGTTTAGACTTGTGAGCATGGCTTGGGTTTTTGTAAACCCGTGCGGGGCGGGACGGGGCGCGGGTTGTGTTTTTAAAAAACCCTGGCGCCTCGCCTTGCATCAATCCTTATAAGCGGAAAAAAAAAAAAAAAAAAAACCTAACAATCTAACATATTGCCCATACCTCCTGTGCCGCAGTCGTTCTCTCCCTTTGTTTTCATTTTTCTCCTCTGAAGTTCAGAGTCTTCTTCACCCTGCCGCTCTTCATCTTCTTCAATCTTCACCCTCCCTCACTCAAAGTGAGTCACTCTTGCCTTCCCTGCGCTTTCTGAGGAATTGCTGGTGCTTTCTAATTTATCAATCGTTGAGAAGTTGTCAACTTCTTTTCCTTTATTTTTCTCATTGATTTTATGTTTCATTCATGGTTCTTTGATTTTTGCTGGTGGTTCTTTGATTTTTTTTTTCTCTTCGAGTTTAGTGGTTTTGTTCTGGTTTTTGATTGGAGGATTGCTTTGTAAATGCTATGGTTTTTGTGAATTTGATTTGTAGCTTCTCCTCTTGATTTCTAGGGTGTCTCTGTTTCCATTTGTAGCAATTCAAAACCCCAATTCCTCATTTAGTTTCAGTTGTTTAACTTCTAGTAATAACTTTGAAAATGGTAGGCAGGTGAACAAAGCGATTTAAGTTATTCTAGGGTTTTCTACTTGGCGTTTAGTAGAACCCCCCCCCCCCCTGCAGCATCAATCCGCCCCGCACCAACCCACCCTACACGGATATAACTCATTTTTTGTGGTTCACGGGTGGGATTTTCTAAACCCGCAAGGTTGCAAGGCGAGGGCAAAAATGGCAGAAATTCACCCCGCCCCATGCCCACCCCTACTTACATGGAAGAAGACATCATAGGCCGTCCAAATAGGGGATTTTATTGTGAGCTTTGTACATGATTTTGAAAAGAAAACTAACAATAAAGAGCTAAACTAGATGCTTTAAAAAATTGTGATTGGTTGCTATTTTTCCTTTATTTCTTTATTTCTTTTCATTATTATTATTCCTTTTTCTATTTTTTTTGTTATTTTTTATATTGGTAAATAAAGAGAAATTACAATTAAGAACAACATATTAGGATTGGACAACCCAACAAAAAGCACCAAATCAATAAGAGAAAATAGAAAGTGAAAGGTAATGCATAAAATGAATAATGAGGCCCTATTGATTCTTGGCACGAATACCAAAAAATTAGACCGTCAAAAAATGAGGTCAAACAGGACGTGGATAGAGTCATAGAGGCATGACTGTCACAAGACTCTTTAACTCTATTTGAACTCTTATGATACCCTTCGACCCTACCTAAATGCATGAAGGGAAACAGAGAAAGCAAAAACAAATAAAGAAAGGGAAAGACATAAATTTAAGAACAACAATATAACATAAAAAAGCCCCCCCCAAAAAAAGAAAAAAAAAGAAAAGCAACACAGCAAGACAGCAAGCTATCTTTGATCCCACGCATTAGCGCATGGAGGTCATGCTCCAACTCAAAGTGGCCAGATGAGAGAAGACCACCCAAAGAGACTTGTAGCAGTGGCAGAAGACAACGAATGAGGTGACAGGAGGCAACATGCGCAGCAAAAGGCTTTCCATGCGTCGACATGTGTGAGACACATGCTTGCGAGTGAGATCTACTCACAGGTGCATGTGGGCCACGCGTGCTAGCCGGACAAAGACGAGACGAGTGGTAGATGGAAGTGATGAGGCCGAGGAGTAAGGTAAAATTGCCAAAGACGATGGATAATGCCTCCAAGAATGCATAAAGGACCATTGAAGAGGCAGTTTGAGCTTCAAAGGAGAGTAGAAAGGCCAGGGGTTGTAGAAAGGGAGGGAGTCGTCAGCACTCGGAAAAGAACTATGAGTTTTGGTCTGGAGAGAGAAGCGAGCGTTCTGGTCTAGCAGAACAAACATTATTATTATTTTTATTTCTTACTATTCTTTCTCAAAATATTTTTTTTTTTAAAAAAGAAGAAATTATATATATATATATATATATAAAACCACTTTTTACAGGGGGAGGGGGACTATCAGCTTATCCGTTGTGTTTGTTTGTTTTCAAAGTCCAATCTCTCCCAACCAGGCCTGCATCTCAAATGACACGGTCTCTAAATTTCCAACCTTCGAACCGCTTATACCAATAACATGCAAATCCCCACAATACCTCTATACTCATCTCAAATATTCCCGCCTAAATCCCGCTACATACTGCCAAAGATCCATCCTTTACCACCAAAAGCTCATCTTCTTCCACACAGCTTCTTCTGTAGAAGACGAAGAATGGCTCATCTTGGGGGGTTTGGTTTTGGTGTCAGATCACAAGTCGGGGGTGGCGCTTCAAGTGGGGTTGATGATGGGTTCTGTACTTTTCTAGAGTATGTGGGTAAGGGAGGAATCGACGTGGGAGATGATCTGGTGGTCTTGCTTGATCACATACAGTATGCTTGCAAGAGAATTGCAGCTCTGGTGGCGTCTCCTCTCAGTTCCAGTCTTGGGAAACAGGCCAGTGTTGCCGGCAGCAGTGGCTCTGGTAGGGATGCTCCGAAACCGCTTGATATCGTCTCAGTAAGTTGACTTAATGTTCTTGGTTTTTTTTTTTTTTAACCTTCTTTATTTACATTGTCTAATGTGCTTGGTCAATTGGTTGGTAGTCTTATAGATGCTTGAATTTTGTTTTCGATTTGGGATTTCAGTTGGGAAGAAATGCTTTTTATTTTATGCTAAGGGTCTTTAGGGGTTTGGCTATCTCTTGTACCTAATGAAATACGCACTCTAATTGGATTTGGTGCTAATTAAATCTTCTATTTGATAATTACGAAATTAGACGTCTAGGATTGGATGAGCTATAGCTTCTACATGAATTGTGTAAGCGTCATAGTGATTTTATATTTAGAATAGCTCCCCTCATAGCGAAAAGGAATGCGTATGCAGGATCAACCTGTATTAGACACTGATGCCCTTGTGAAAATATTGGAAAGCTTCTCCCCTGGACTCAGCTATGCAAGAAAGTGAGTTTTTTATCATAAAAAAAATTGACTGATTGCATTATTGTGTCACACTTTGCGGTTTGGCTTAGAAGAATGATAGACTTGGGAGACTAAAAAGTTTCTTGATACATACATATAGAGTATTTAAGATGTTGCATGGTAATGGAGTTTGGCCCAGATCAGCCAATCATGCTTGCTGTTCTAACAGAAACTCCAATTATGTACAACCAGGAGTTCCGCCTGAAGAAGCAGGGGCTTTTCAGTTTATATATCCCATGGGAGTATAAACGAAATAGAAATTATAGCTAAGTAGGTTTCAAAATGAAATATCCCATTAAGTAGAGGAGTCAACAGCATGCACACGTAGGAAAGGCAGTCTTTCGGTTCATTGGTCTGGTCTTTCGTTTGTATGTACATCGGCTTGTTGGTGCTTGGAATGATAACCTGCGCTAGCCGCTCAATTTCTAGATTGGTTAAGCTGTAGGTTCATGAGGAGTTACAGGCAGACATGGGAACATGGAGTATGTCAATCCGTTGCTTGTTAGCGTATCCATTTTCTTGCTGCTCGACCATTGCTTGTTGGGAAGGTAGGCATTCAATTGATAGCTCCCCTATTCTAGTTCTTGTGAGGGTGTCTTTTGCTTGGATCGATCTAAGTGGTTTAGCTTCTCGACTTCCTTGAGTCCAATAAGCAGGATTTAATACGAGAGTCAGAGGACTTAGCCTCCCTCTTTTGTACCCCAAGATTGACAGTTTATCTTCCTATGGATGGATGTGAGGGCATTCTACTTCTATTAGTTTCAACAGAACTATTCTTTTACATCGTATGGTTCCCTATAAGACTCATGTGGCACTTCATTATACGAAGTATATATAAGAATTATACAATAAAGGGCTCTTGCTGATACTACATTAGAGATTATTTTGTTGCGATGGTTACTTAGAGATATGGGAGTCACTTTCTATGGGCCTACTATTCTCTTTTGTGATTAGCAACAGATTGAGCTTTAGAAAGCCTTGTGCGTTCCAATTTAGATTTTTATCAAAAAAAGAATTGATTTCATCCCCCCTCCTTGGGCTCGTGAAACGGCTTTGCTGCAATGGATAGTAGAGGGTCCATAGTACCCAAAGCATTGGAGTGATGCAGTAGCCGGGAAGGGGCACTTCTACACTACCATAACTTCTTAAGCATGGAAAATGGTGTGTAAATAAATAAAGAATATCATTATCCAGGTTCAGCCTTTGCAAGAACATCATCTCTTTATATATATATATATATATATATATATATTGTGCACTTATGTCACATAAGAGGCGGCCACAACCATATTCTATAACTGCACAATACATGACCACAAACATATGGGGTACTGGTAACTTATAATAGTCTTGTCCCACATTGGGAAGATGAATAACCGCATAGAGTTAGTGGATTATAAAAGGCACTCATGGGTGCTAATTCCTACATTGGTTCTTTACTAGGTGAGATTAAGCTTTATAATTGATTCTATGGAGCTCTAAATTGACTAGTCCTTTTGGAGTGATAGCATAAATGTGACTAACACTTTTTCTAGGTCGTTACATAAACTAAAAGGAAGAAGGCATCCTAAGTATGGTGGATCATTTACCTAGAATCAGGGGTACTTTCTAGAAAACCGCTTCTTATGGAAATTTCATAGCTTAATAAACCAGTTCCAAAAGTGTAATGCAAAAAAAACCTAAAATCTGATCTAGTGACAACATGGCAACCATGTCACGTGGATGTTTAGTTGGATAAAATTGAAAACTAAAAGCTTTCTTTGTTTTGAGGAAGAAGACTAAAAGTTACTTTTAAAAAAAAAAAATCTAGATTCATGTTTGCAAATTAGTACATTGTATTGTCTCCCAGTAGGTTGTGTTTTTGAACTACCTCATAAATTGGCCTTCAAAATCTTTGGAGTGAATTTAGACTAGCTAGTAGATTGAACGTTTTGGAAGTTTTAGTAAAATTAATATTAGAAATATTATATATACCCTATGTGAAGGAAGAGTGGAAAACAACATTGAAAATCAACATTCTCTTTTTATATAATAGAAATTTAGTTGAGCATTTCTCCCTTTTCCCTCTCTTTCGCTTGTGGATTGCTGTTATACATTGGCCCTTTCTCCCTCCTAAACCTAATCCTCATCATTTAGTATCAAAGCTTCCAACTACACTTTTCGGTCATCTTGCCTTACTTTTTCTCATGGCTGCACAAGGGGGTAGAGAAAGGGGAGACTTGAGAGATGAAAGAGATGATGAACTTCGAGCACTTTGAAGACAAGTTGAGCAACTTGCATTGCAACTTGAACGCCAAGCAGCTCATTGTGAGCATAGTGAAGCAAGTCGTGGGTCTTCTAGTGACGAACCCAATGTGAATCCCTTTGCCGATTGTGGTGAAAGGACATTCTATTGAGATTCTGGCACTTTGAAGATTGACTTACCGGAGTTCCATGGTCTCCTTCAACCCGGAGAGTTTCTTGAGTGGCTTAGTGCCATTGAGAAATTATTTGACTACAAGGTGACACCAAAGAATCAACGTGTGAAGCTAGTAGCAACATGGCTTCATGGCTATGCTTCGACATGGTGGGATAAAGTCCATGAGATGAGACTTTGCAAAGGCAAGCGTAAGATTTCTTCTTGGGTGAAAATGAAGTCTTGGCTTAAAGAGATATTCCATCCAGTGTACTTTGCTCAAATGGCCTATTCTCAATTTAACAACCTTCGCCATGATTCAAAAAGTGTGATAGATTACACTGAAGAATTTTACCAACTCATGGCTCACAATGATATTCTACTCAGCTAAGGTGTATAAAGCCCAATAACTCAGTGATCACTCAAAGATCACTCAGTGATAAAAAAAAAAAACTCAGTGATCACTCAATAACACTTGGGCCTATCATTACAGGTTGTGTCCAGCCTTTTTTAGCAAACCAAAATTCACAATCAATGGAAGCTCAATTAAGAAAATATTCTGACAATGCTTACCTCAGAAAGGGAGGTTTGGTAACATGGAAGCAGTAATATCTGCCAATGTCCAGCTTTCCTTGTCTGGATTTGCCAGGAAAGGGATAACCAGACTTGTCATGGCATTGAGCTTTGCTGGAATAAGCTTAAGCTTATTTTCCTAATATTCTTGTGTGATTTGATGACTGATATAGGCGGTATTCTTCTTTTCTTTTCTTTTTTACCTCTTTTTTTGGATTTTTTAGATTATAGACTGTAACTTCTAAGGAACCTGTTGTATATTTCCTGTTTTGCTTGTTACGCCCTTTCAATGTACTATTTACTTATCAAAAAAGAAAACTCTTGTCTACAGCAAGTAGGTTTTCTACCACCAGTAATGGTAAAAAAAGGAAGAAACAACTATGACAGGCCAATATTTCTTGTTTTGCATTGTGCAGAATGAAATCATTTTGTCATCTCTTCGCAGTTCTGGAAAAGTTGCAGCCATGGCTTCAGAAGAAGATGATGCTCCGATCTGGTTAACTGATGATGGTTCATTTGTGGTGGTAACGGATCCCCTTGATGGTTCTCGAAATATTGATGCATCCATTCCAACTGGAACAATTTTTGGAATCTATAACCGCCTTGTGGAACTGGATCATCTCCCCAAGGAGGAGAAGGCTTTGCTGAATTCTCTCCAAACTGGAGCGAGGCTTGTCGCTGCTGGGTATGTTTTGTATTCATCAGCTACAATACTCTGCATCAGCTTTGGTTCAGGAACACATGCATTTACTTTGGATCATTCAACCGGAGATTTCATCCTCACACATCCGAGCATTAAAATTCCTCCTCGAGGTAATGATGAATAAGTTCATGTGAAGTGCATGCTACTAATGCATGAATATATGCTATCATAGCCTGAGTGTATCTATTAAACATGACTTTTCTTTGCACATAATAGAAATTATTAGAGTGACCCATTTGATTTGCATTAGTGTGGTAAACTCTTTTAATACAGGCATTATCTGGTGGATTTTACTCTTGTCTTGGAAATATTTTCAGGACAAATCTATTCAGTAAATGATGCACGATATTTTGACTGGCCCGAAGGATTAAGGCGGTATATTGACACTGTGAGACAAGGGAAAGGTAGATACCCCAAGAAGTACTCAGCCCGTTATATATGTTCTCTTGTAGCTGATCTCCATCGAACTCTAATGTATGGAGGGGTAGCAATGAATCCCAGGGATCATCTTCGTTTAGTTTATGAGGCAAACCCTCTTAGTTTTCTTGTGGAGCAAGCTGGGGGCAGAGGTTCTGATGGTAAAAGAAGGATTCTTTCAATTCAACCAGTTAAGCTGCATCAAAGACTTCCTCTATTTCTTGGAAGTTTGGAAGACATGGAAGAGTTGGAGAGCTATGGAGATGTTCAACAGAAAGTAAATCCTGGTTATGAAGTTTGACGCTGTGGTAAATCTCCAAATTCCATTGGTTTTGGTATAAATCAACTTTGGGTTCTTTTGTGTTGCTAAAGATCTCCATCTTTCGAAAAGAGAATTTACAAGTAATCCTAGAAACTACATTTTAGTTTCACAGTTATCTCGCAATGGTGATGTGGAAATCCAAACGAATCCTTAAATAAGTCCTTGTTAAAAAAAATCAGGAGTTGGTTGAAATTGTCATGTCAGCATTATGAAATAATTGTGAGATAAAAATGTGATATATAGTATATCTTCAATTATGTTTATATCTCGCCACCCAAACTATCAAGAGTAGTGAAATTCCTATCTTCCCTTTTTTTTTTTTCTTTTTTTTCCCTATTCTTCATACCCATCTTCCCAGGAACTAGAAGTAGCGTGAAGAGTTTAGACTTGAAACAATAGAAGCCTAGAAAATGTCTTTCTGCTTCTTCTAATGGTCAAATAATGGTCTTCTCTCTATTTTCTTGTTCGTTTTAGAGCATCTGAGCAGTAGGAGCATGTGAAGATTGTGTACAGTGTGCTCTTGTGATCTGTGTGATTTGTTTTCTGTGGTAAAAGTATTCTAATTGGACATATATTTGCAAGCTTTGTCCATTATCAAACAGGAGCCATGATTATATAGGACATCATATGGGGCCAATTTTGTTGTTTGTTAATTTTTTATGTTTTTATATTAATTTTCGGGCTTTTAGATTTTATGGTTTTGATCCTGATTTTTAATTGTGTTTGGGATTAAGGCTATGTTTGTTGAACAATATTAAGAATATGAGAAGAGAAACCATGCCAAAGTTGAAAATTATATATAATTTTTTTTATATTATTATTATTATTTTATTATTTTTTTTATAGATAAGTTGGAAACATACAGAAGCTAAAGCTGAAGCAAATGCAGATATAAACTTAAAAGAAACTTCAGCAAAGCTAGAGTTTAAACTAAAGCCGAAGCTAAATCTTATTGGAAGATAAACAAGCCTAAGGTGGGCCCTTGCCACTAACAATTGGAATGGAGGAAATAGGAGAATGATAGGGGGGAATGTTGCCAGGAATGAACTTGGTTGCAGCCCAAAGTGCTGCGTAATAAGCACAGAAATTTGCACTTCTGTTAGAGCTTCCAGGCTGACCATGAAGAACCTGCTGGGATAGAGTCAATAGATTTATATATGGTATTAGAGATGTGCCAATCCTGCGACAGTTGGCTGTTGTAAGGCTAATATAACTGTTTGTGAGTCACTCCCAAGGATGAATCTCTTAAGATGCAAGGAGGATGCTAACAAAATAGCCAAATGGGCAGCTAAGGCTTCACCCATATTTTGAGAACAGTGAAGATCAGTCTAAGAAACAATGTCAATGATTTGGCTTTTGTGATTCCAACAAACAGCTGCTTGGTGTTCCCCTCCATACACTGAACCAGGTCTCTCCCTCCCCCCGCATCCGCCGTTAGTGGTCCGCGGCCATGCAATTGCAGCTGGAGAGAGGTCCACTAAAGTAAGCGCGTGGCCTACACATGCCACCTTCGGCCTCTAGGGACTCCCAACTCTGGCTCCCCCGCCATTTAGATGCTGTTGTTGTGTTATTGTTTTTTCTTTTATTTTTCATCTTGTGTATTTCTGCGCTTTTATTTTTGTAACCCTCTCTGTTATCTCTGTGCTTGTGTTTGTTACACAATTGGTGTTCGGGTCTTCTGGGCTCGGTACACACCTTTGACTACCTTTAATGGTAGCTTGGGTTCTTAGCATCCGTACCTTTAATTATGTGGTTACTTTCACTATTAATTTCATTTCAGGGCCTACACAACATTGTTTCGGAACATAATCTTTCTACATTTCAGCGTTTGGTTTGCAGAATCAAACATTTCTTTCGGCATTCACATTTTCCTAAATATGATATTTTCGTGTTTGGTTTATTCATAGGCATCATGAAGAAATTATTTATTATTTCCAAAATATCCTTACGTTGCTTTCTTCAAGTGCATAAGACTCTTTTATATTAAATTATTTGAAATTTTATTAAAAAAAAAAAAAACTATAAATAAACCATAGTTTTTCCTCAATTTCCCAATATATTAACGGTTTATACTATTTGATTTATTTTCTTTGTTTTTCATCTATAACTAAATAAAACCAGGTTCATTTCCCTTTTTACGGAATAAAATGGTTCCTCACTTTTGTATACAAATTGTCAAAATTAAACCCAAAAAGTAGCATTAAAAAAAATAATCATATATTACAAAATTATTACATATTCTAATTCTTCTCGTATATATTACCATAACAATATCCAATAATTTTTTTAAAAAAACAAATAGTAGCATCAAAAAGTTAAAAATTTCGTCACTTAGAGACTAATGTCACCTATTACATATTAATTAATAGAGAGTTAACCCTGTGCATGTGAGAACTTGAATAAACATATAATCATATTTAAAGTGAAAAAATAATCAGACTTAATTATGTGTAAAAACATTTTGGTATATCACTAACATTATTTTCTATTGATCATCATCTATCGCTCAAATCGTAAAATGTTAATCTACAGTTTATCCTTGCCTTGTTAAATTTTGATTTTTGTCTAATTTTTAGTTTTTAGCTTGGTAGTCTTATAGAATCTTATTTTTGTCTAAGAACTGGAACAAATCCTCCCAAAGAGAGAAACAAACACAGTAAAACAACTCAACTATTACAAACAACAGCAGAAAAACACTAAACAAGAACTACATGCTCATTAAAGGCTGCAAACTCCAGCCATGAACACTTGGTCAGAATTCTCGACCTCACTTCCCATTTGATCTGGGACACGATTACTTCCTCTAATCTAGGGATGTTACCATGAACCAAGCAATAAGTCATAAAAGCTCTCCAAATCCGCCAACTAAAACTGCAGTTGAAGAACAGTGGTCCCCTGTTTTCATGTCGTCCATGGCAAAACACTCCACATGCACATCCTTTCTTTGGTACTGAGTGCATCTCTAAGAACCAACCAAAGAATAAAGGAGTGACGAGGAATAGCTGAGGAGAACCACACAATTTTATACCAACCCACAACTGGGTCCTTAATCCTTAATTGCTCCCAAATTTCTGGACTTTCAAAGAGGCAAGTCCTCACTCCCAGTAACAACTTCCGAAAGCCTACTTTGGATCTCCACTATACTGTCTGATCTTGCACTTGGCCAATACCATTCCCCATCTCGAATGATAGATGATAGCTACTTTGGATCTCCACTATACTATACTGTCTGATCTCACACGTCCAATAATTTTTAGAATTTAATTGCACTATAAGATTGTAGCGGGTGTTTGTTCAGCCTTGTGTGTTTTCTTTTCTCCTCCTCTTCTCTTCTTCATGGCTTCCAAACAATTCCATGTTATGATGTTCCCATGGATGGCATTTGGCCATATGATCCCATTTCTTGAGTTATCCAAGAAGTTAGCAGCAAAGGGTATTCGGATTTCCTTCTTTTCCACCCAAAGAAACGTTCAGAGGTTGCCTTCCATACCTCCAGATTTAGCAGACAACATAAAAATGGTGGAGCTCCCACTGCCTTCAGTCGATGGCCTGCCGGAAAATTGTGAGGCTACCGTCGACTTGCAAGGCGAGCAGATTCCGTATCTGAAGAAGGCGTGTGATGGGTTAAAGGCACCAATTGAAAAGCTAATGCAAAAGGATCCCCCAGACTTCATTCTATTTGATATCATCCAGAGCTGGATCCCTGAAACTGCCGCTAAATTTGGTGTGCCTTGTGTCCTTTTCAGTGCGTTTTCTGCTTGTACATTAGCCTTCGTAGGGCCACCTGCTGAGCTGACGTCCCTCAACCAACGAACAAGACCTGAAGATTTCACGGTGCCGCCAAAATGGATTCCTTTCCCTTCTCTTGTCTCCTTCAGGCCTGATCAGGCGGCAGAATATTTCCAACACGTTTACTCCCCTGACATAACTGGCTTGACAAACGGCCAACGCTTCGCAACAACTCTGGAAGGCTGCGACTTTGTTGCAGTAAGAAGCTGCCGGGAGTTCGAAAGAGCATATCTGAATCTCCTTGAAGAACTCTTACGGAAGCCAGTTTTGCCTGTCGGATTACTTCCTCCAAGGTCTGTGAAGAACAGTCATGTCGACCACCAGTTTTCTGCTACTTTCAACTGGCTGGACAAACAGAGACCGAAGTCTGTGGTTTTTGTCGGATTCGGCACTGAGTACAAAATGCCGGTTGAACGAGTCCATGAATTGGCATACGGGCTTGAACTCTCTAATCTTCCTTTTCTATGGATTCTCAGAAATCCCGATGGTCTAAGTAGCTCAGAACTATTGCCTGGTGGGTTTTTGGATAGAATCTATGAGAAAGGCATGGTTTCTCTTGGTTGGGTCCACAGGTACCCCTTAGCTCAATTTTATTATTATTATTTTTCTTTTTCTTTTTCTTTTTTAAGTCTATAAAAAAATTCAAGCTTACAGAAAAAAGTGAGTTTTATTATTTTATTATTATTTAATACTTCGTTTAAGGTGTAGGCTAATTAAACTCCATTTTAATGAAATGAAATTCAACTAGAAATATTTAATTAAAATAAGACTCGAATGATAGAAACAAATTATGTTTTGAACTCAAAATCTTTATTATGGTCCTACAATCTAATGATGGATTTAGAAAAGAAATATATGAGTAATGTACAAAAAATATACATGTAACATGTCTTAATATTATAAGGAGAACGCTAGCATATTAGATCATTACTGTAATACCATATTTGTGACAGAATATTTTCATAATATTTTTAAGCTAATATTTACTACCATATTAGATATTTTAAATATTTTAGGAATATTTTGTAATTATGTAATTATTGTACTATTTTTTTTTCTTGTTTCTTGGCCTCATTCAACTATAAGAAATATTTGGTTTCATTTTATTACACATCTCTTATCCATCTCCGTATAAGAGATGTGCAAATCCACCATTGAATCTATAAGATTACACGTGAGTTTCTACGTATTCAATGGTAAATTTGCAAAAGAGATAGGCAAGAGAATGACACTAAACACATTTCTTCAACTATATATATATAGACCATTCTATTGTATGGTTTTTACATTTAGAGAAAGAGAGATCAATGTTACACATCATCTTTTGTCCATTTTTTACTTGTCCCTTTGTAAATGTATCATTGAATATGTAAAATAATTCTAGCCGTCATACTCATGTCTCTCTAATAATGATATGGCTTTTAAAATCACAATTTGATCAAAATTCAATAATAATCAATCACAAGTCCAGTGGTGATTTTAAAAGCCACATTATTATTTGAGGGACACAAGAGAGACATGGATATGACGTCTAGAATAACTCGAATATGTGGGACCACATGTTGGTTCTATGTGGTCTCTCATATTTAAAAGTAACGCTAGAAGTTCCTCTTATGTCAGTCTTGTGTCCCTCCAAAAATGAGGTGGCTTGCAAAATCATCATTAGACTTGTGAGTAATCACTATTGAATTTTGATCAAATGGTAATTTTAAAAGCCACCTCATTTTGGATAGACATAAAAGTGACACATGAGGGACTTCTAAAATTACTCCATATATATTTAATGGTAGTTTTGTCTATTTCTTATATAAAAATTAACAAAAGATGAAAACTAAATATTTCTCCTTAAAAAAATA
>JAJPGS010000816.1:0-26509 GCA_028654335.1 Alnus rubra
TCTACTGAAAAAGGCAACTTTGGAGTTATATAGATTAAAAAAGGCAACTTCAGATTTCTATCAATATTTTATTTAAATAAATTACATAAAAAAATAAAAATAAATATACAATTGTATTATCCTTAATAATAAAATAGGAAACAGATTGAACTTTGGCCAAAGAAAGAGATTGTTTTGACAAAGAGGGTGGCCCTGGGTGGGCTTATGAAAATGATGTGGCGTACGTAGTTGGTCAATTGGCTTGTGGCCGGCCATTTGCCGCCATTGGGTCGTATTCGCATTCGGTCTCAAATACTTTTCTTTTTTCTTTTTTTAAAAGAATTATTTTTAAAAATTAATATTTTATTCATTCTCTCTATTTAAGCCCGGTGAAAAACTCTTCCTAGTCTTTAGTAAAGTAATTTTATATGTACATTAAGTATTTATTAAATGTCTATCAAAAAATGAGGTAGTTTTTAAAATCATAATTTAATCAATCACGTGCCTAATAGTGATCTTAAAAGACATTTTAATTTTTTATAGACACTTAATGAATATTTAATGTACATGTAGAATTACTCCGTTAATAGTGATATACACAAATGCATGCACACACGGACATACGATAAAACAAAATCATCAGCAAACCTTTACAGATCCTAAAGACACCGTGTTATCTATCTCGGGAGGTATAAATCAACATTTAGAAATAACGCTTTTGCGTGATTCTATAGCATTGTAAGATTATTTTTGTTTTAATTTTAATCTCTTGTATTGTATTTATTTTATTGTTAATGTTTCTATTGGTATTATTTTATTTCAACAATAAATTTGTGTACCATCCAAAATTTATTTCCAACGCGTATGAGTTCACTATCACATCGACTACACTCTTCCTCCAACGGAAGTTCTTTTGTCAGGTGTTCAAGCATCACAAGAGCCCGACGCTCACAATTATGCATGCAAACCATGTGCTGCTTTAGTTTACTCTACCATAGTCCATAGGTGACAACATATCAAGAACCTCATCGGTGTCCACCATACAAACACTCTGTTCAACACTCATACGTGCCATGTTGACATTTCGGCTCCGATACCATTTTTGGAGAGATTTATTCTCTAGGAAGTTTTTTAAATGCGACCATAATATAATATGTTGAGATACTACTTAATTCAAAAGCTTAAATTAATGTGTTTGGGCCTAATTATATTAATTTACTCATTCTTATGATACTCTACATATGTTTTATTTTTCTCAAAATAAAAAGTGTATTCTAGAGAAAATATTTTTTCAAATATGAACTCCATCAACGCTTCCCAACTTTATATTACATCAAAACATTTTTCTAAACTAAAAAGATAGAAATACTTGCCCAAATACATGAATAAAAGTAAGCAAATTGCCTTTCTCCTCCTCCCCTGTATTTTGTACTCTAATTTACGTTCTACGGTCTGGCAAACAGAGGATCCCATTCATGCTCCCCCACTGTCCCAACCAAATTATACTTCCAACTAAATTCCTCTGGAAAAGCATAACTTGTATTCTTCCCCTCCCTCATCTCCCTCCTAATTCTCTCTACTCTTTCAAGAACTCCTTGAACTGCAATATCAAACGCATCTTCAAGGGTCTCCAATCTTGATCTGGGATGTGCATATACTACTCTTGGAATCAGCCTTATGACCTCCTCTCTCATAGCCCGCACCTTCTCTTTCGGAATCCGAAGCAGTATCTTTTGGATGCTGACTTTCCCACTTTTCACATCGTTTGCGGGTATAAACACAGAATATTTGGTGTAATCTTTTGGTAAATGCCATAGATATTGAACATAAGCTGACCCCGGATGAAAGAAAACTGGAATACAACCTGCCAAAATCGAATCAAAAGCAGAACGCCTGGTGAATGAATCTCCCGGAGGCTGCAAGCAGAAAACAGAAGTTTGGAACATTTTCATCACGTGAAATGGCTGGTAGCACTTGTTTGCGCGGTCTCTGCATTCCAACAACCTGCATTTCCTCCCCGTAGAAGCCCGACACTGCTCGATAATCTCAGTACGAATAGAATCTTGAAGATTGGGTCTTGGGGCGCCGGCAAAAGAGAAGAAATACCGCCTTTTCTGCCTCCTCATTCTGTTCTGCCACCGGAAAACTTCGTTGTCGCTTGAAGGGTGGAAGTATGTCGGATAAGGTATCGCGAAGTCGTTGTTGTCCCAAGGGCTTGATTCAATTACCAACATCGTCATATTCCTCGACTCCGGCAAGAGCATTAGCTTATTACCCCAGTCGGAATCCTTCTCCCTTACTCTCCTAAAATCCCATGTAATCCTTCCGACAACCAAGAAATGATCTCTGCCCCACATTTTCTTCCACTCTGGCTTTTCTCTGAGCCACTTGACAAGCTCAAGGGAAGCAGCATCTCTCATGGATGTGTTTGAATACCAGAGGTAGCGAGAAACGTCCAGGCCGGCATAATATGGAACAAAGATTGCTGAAGCCAATGATGAGTCATTTGTCAAGCACTTGTACTGTTTCATTCTGTTGTGGAAGATTACTTCCAGCAAGAATTGGTTTGTCGCAAACCAACTAGTCTTTGAGAATGCCCTCTCAAAATTTCGAAGAGAGGGACCAAGACCCATGTTTGCTGTAAAGAGACACATATCAGTCCAATTACTAAGTGACCGGCAATGCCTGAGCATGTCTTCGTTGAACCGGCGAGGAAGATCATGGACATAAACGTATCGACCCGAACAGGAATCAACTAATTCCCTGCTCGTCCCTTTGGAGATTTTCTCAATTAATGGATCTGGTTTTTCTCCATTCTCTGAACTAGAAACGCCATTAACAGGCTGATTAGCTTCATTCTCTGCAAGGTGCGTTTGATTGGTGGGGTACACTTCTGTCACTATATGATCAAAATTTTCAAGCCCATAATCCCTGGCTGAAAAATTGGTAAACGGGTTGTACCCATTTTTTGTTTCATCCTTGTTTTTTACTACAAGATCTCTGACATCCATATTTTTTACAGGCTTGACAAAGTCTGTTTCTTCGCTAATAATTTTTTTTCCATTAATGCTTTCGTTGGAATTTTCAGGCAAAAGAATAGAATTGACAGTGTTGACAAAGTTATCACCAAACAAGGTGACACGCTCGGGGATGCCAACCGTAGGAACCGAATAATAGAAGCAAAGCAATACGAACCACAGAAGAAAGAGGCGAAGACAACTAACCATAATCGGTTGGGGCACTTGCCAATGATTGACCTGTCCATCACCAGACGATAGACTCCCATGCATGACCTCTGTCCGTTACGCGCGCAGTTAGCGAATCTCCGATGAAAGATATCCCGGTGATGGAAGAAAATATCGAAAGGGAACCATGATAGGAAAACCCAAAAAAAGAAAAAAGTCTTTGCTTCCAATCCGCTAACAATGAAAAGGGTATATGTTACGATATAAACCGAGGAGCAAGAAAAGGAAGAGACACATGGGTTTAAGAATATCAAATGAAAAGCCAGAAAAGGGATGGAAGAAGTGCTCGCAAAGCAACAGAAGAATTTGCAGTTTGGAAGAGAGAGAGAGAGAGAAGAGATCGAAGAAACGGTGGACGTTGAAACAATCAAGGTTTTGGTCCACTAATGTTACCACTTACCAGGGAACGTTCTCTTCTAAATATACCTTAGCCGCCAAACTCATGGACGAACCAATTAGTCTACTGCCACGTACGTCGATAAGGGAGCGGCTCACCTTCCATGAAAAGCCCTCACGTTTTATTATTTTGACATCGATATAAGACATTTTATTAGTTATTCTAACTCATGCATTAACGCATGTCCGCATCATTTCCCTCTCAATCATTCCCTAAAAACTCTACGTATATACGTACACTGACTAAAGGCCGGGCGCCATAGCCTAAAAACTCTATATACTACGTGATCAGTGGTCTTTCCACAACATTTTCTTGTTCTAAAGGATTCTTCGTGATCATCATGATCAATATATACCTTCTTTCTTGTGCAGGTTGTTGATGCAATAGTAGTCATGCATAGAGTTATATATTTAGGTAAATGAAAATATTTATCATGGGTATATATGTTATCTTTTTCTCTATTGGTTTTTATTGTACACATTTTGTTTCCAATATTTGGATTGGATTAATTTGGAGGCCGTCATAAGAATAATATGTTAATAAAATCAAAAAATAAATTAATAGAAACATTTGAGCAGTCGTTCATGTGGTGGCAAGAATATTAATTTGGGCCTTTAAATCCTTTTTGGAACGTAACGCATGGTATATATAATACCTTTGAATAGAAAGAAGCATTATATAACTGGTATAATACGTACCCATCAAGCGTGGCTTTCTTTAATTATATAAATGATCTAGATCTTGACCTTAATTAATTAAATTGGGAAAGGCAGGTTGATGTTGAAATAGTTTTAGCATGAGTTCTCTCTATTTTTCTCCTCTCTTTTTTATTTATTTATTTTTTGATAATAGAAAATGTTGTATCAGTATAACCTTCCCATTTTGTACATTGGTAATTATATATCTAATTATCTATAACCCTTTAAGACAATTCTGTTTCCAACAAAATAAGATAATAAATTTAAACCGAATGAGAACCAATTGATTGGTAAGAAAATGGGTTTGTGAAGAAATAAGCTCGAGTGGTACTCCAATTATTTATTTGGGAGCAAGATTTCTTAAATAATTTAAGCCTCCAATAATTAGTTCGATCAATGAAGATCAAGCATAAAATCAGGATCAGGATCCCCACGATTTCTTTAAAATTTTACATTTTCAAATTATATGAATTTAGGTCATTTCATGCATCGACATAAAAAATGCTACATATTAAAAATGTGACATGTTAACAATGAGAATTGAGTAACTTTTATCGGTTCTTACACTTTATCTCGTATAAAAGTTTTAAGCAGCAAATTGTCTTTTTGTTTAGTTAAAAATAAGCGTATTTTCAAAAGTAAAGACAAAGCCTTTTGGAATGAATTTTTTTTTATTATTATTGTCTCAATAATATGTCATATCTTTAATATATAGCATTTTTTTCATGTTGTTTGATGTGAAAAATAGCCTGAATTCACTTAATTTGATAATCTAAAATTTATTTAAAATTGTAAAGATTGTATTCCAGAAATGCTGCAGTTTCAAGGGCCAAATATATATTTTACCCATGCTGCCATTTGTCAATGATTTCTGCTAATATCAATAAATTAGTGGTTTAATATATGTCGGTGCCTTAAAAGTTCAACGTTCATTTCAAAATAGAACTCTTTTTTCTTTTTCTTTTTCAAGGTAATTAACCAAAACAATTATGGACTCCTTTAATTTGCTGAAGTTTTCTAGGACTAAATTTTATTTTTTAGAAAAATATAAAAGCATTAACAAATAACTCAACACATAAAATACTTAAAATTATTTTTATCTTTATGTCATATTAATTACAACTAGAGAAACAAAAATTCTCTAAAAAGCATTACCAATCGAGCCTTAGAATTTGAGGTTGTTTACGGGGTACAAAATGGACCTTCCACAAATTATGTACCTATGCATATCTACATTTGCATGCTCTACTAATATGTTAAGAAACATAATATTAATATTTGAGTATGGATAGATATCACATTTTTATTTTATAATTATTTTACAAAGATGATCGATGACGTATTCCCAAACCAACCCTCGAATTTGTCATTGTTTTTTTGAAAAAAAAAATAAAAAATTATGAACATGACCATGGGACATTTGTACCTAGACGGTAAGAGTTTTGTTATTTAAACACACATAATTTATACACGGTACTCATAATGAGTGTGTATACAAATATCATTTTCTAAACGGTAAACACCATTTTAGGAAGACCCAATAATTTATTTTAAATTAGTGACTTGACCGTTAGCTACATGAGAAGAATAAGATTAGATTTTATCATTATAGGAGAGAAACATATATGTTCATTTTAGTGAGATGATTCGGTCAAGTGTACAAAAATTAGTTATATGTATATATATATATATCAATGCCTGACTATGACATGCATGGGGTATTAAAAAGTAATGGCCTTTATCATGAACATCAATAGAGACTTGTGCATTAAAATCAATTTAAACTGAATAAGATCTTTTTCTGTAAAACTGAGATGAGTGATTTTATGGTCAATATAACATTAAAAAGTTATGACTATATCATTAGTCTCTATTGATGCTGCATCAATAGAAACTTATGCATTAAAATCACTATTTAAGATGAATAGAATCTTCTTCATTTCAAATAAAATTAAAATTAGTATTTTATAGTCAATAATTTGTTTTGTTTTATCTAGCGATGTATATGATACCACGTCATTTAAAAATATAATCTTAAATGACGTGACAACACATATAACATTAGATCTGCAAATTATAATATTAACCATGAAATAATTCCTCCCTATTTTAAAGATCATGATCCAATTTCGGCAATATAAAGCATTTTATAGCATAATGTTCTATATAACCAAGGTAAATAATTTCGTACCCTTATTGTGTTTGAAAGCTTTCTCACATCTTTTTCTTTTCTTAACTCAATTCGTATTAGGAGTGTTAAGGATCCTCCCTTGTAATTTTTTTTTTCCTTATTTGAATATAAGAAAAAATAAAATAAAATCAAATATTTGTACCCTTTTATAGTACTTGTTTAGAATTTGGGTGAGATGAAAGGAAAAGCAACCAAACTTCTCAGTCATTTGGTATGCCATTTAAGCTGTTTATTCTACGAGCATCTTTAGCAATAATAGTCAAAATAACTATTGAAAAAATATAATTTTATATTTTAGTTATTGTTTTTTTATACTCTCTCTAACATATTATCTATTATAATATTTATTTTATTTAAATATTATTTTGTGTGGAAGATCGAGAGTGTGAAAGAAGGAAAGGGGGAGAGGGAGAGACAAAAAAACAATAAAAAATTGTTTGTAGTGTGAATAGGCTCTTTTGCCTATTTACTATTCACACTAGAAGGAAAAAGTCGATTTTGTTTATTCTGCTAAAGACAAAAAATAACTCATAATAGTCAAATTTAACTATTATAAGCCATTTACTTATTCTGTTGGAGATGCTATACGATGTTATTCTTCCTCCCATAAAAGGATTGCCCTTCTTGCAAGGTAGTCTTCCATGATAGTTGTTTAATTACATGGGCCCGGCCCAGGAACGATGGCTTTAACGGATTAGTATCTAAGGTAATTAATTGTCCAAATTGTTACTAATTTAGGTAATTAATGCAAGAGAGTTTATGTAGTACCTATATGTCCAAATAAATTTTCACTTTATGACTATTTATATGAACATATAAACCTTATATAAACTCTTTCATATTAACCGTCACCAAGGTCGGCTGGGGCCTTAGGCGAATAAATTTTCACGTTACGACTATTTTTATGAACATGTAAACCTTATATAAGCTTTTTCATATTAACCGCCTAAGGCCTCCAATTAATATATATATATAAAGGCCTTAATTACCATCAATACACTTTAAGACCCCAAATTATGGTAAAAATAAATTTAAGAAAGGCATTAAAATTAAAAAAATGCTAAGAAGATATGGAAAGTCTCAAAAGTCATTAGGGCCTTAATTATCAAAATTGAATGCCTTAAATTAAGTTCAACATTCAAAGATAAAATAGAATAAAAAATTAAAGCTATGAAGATATGAAAAGTCTCAAAAGTCATGAAAGTCTTTATTACCAAAATTGAAGGCCTTTACGAAGAAAATCATGAATTTCATTAATCAAAATTAGAAAATTCTCGATCATCCCGTACAATAGCTGAGATTAAGCCCGGATAGGTTTCATATCCAGACTTGTTTTACATTCTGAGTTAGTGTCATTCTTGCCAATTGATGGGCATCTATGCTGTTTATTCTTCTTAAGTTAAGTCTAACGTTCAAAGACAAAATAGAATGAAAAAAAAAAAATGCTAAGAAGATATGAAAAGTATTAAAAGTCATGAAAGCCTTAAGTTAAGTCTAACATTTAAATACAAAATATAATGAAAAAAAAAATGAAAAAAAAAAGAAGCTAAGAAGATGGAAAAACTCTAAGTTTCTATTTAAAATCCTACTATTTATCTTAATTTCCATATTCAAGTATTATTCGAATTCGAATTTATCTCTTCTTCTCAATTTTTATTATTTCTCAATAATTTACTATTCAATTCCTTAAAACTATTCCATAAATTTTTATTTTCAGAACTAAAAGTTTAATAGAAAATTTACAAATAGAATAAAGTGCTCTAATTGACACATTAAATTATACAAAAAGACTTGATTATTTTCCTAATACAAGTATCGCTTATAGAATTTTATTGACAGTACTTATTACAGTTGCTTCTGCAGAAAAAAGTTTTTCAAAATTAAAATTAATAAAATCCTACCTAAAATCAACAATGTTATAAGAAATATTAAATGGATTAGCCATGTTATCAATTAAAAATAAAATGTTAAAAAAACTCAAATATAAAAACTTAATAAGTAATTTTATATCCTAAAAAGCGAGAAGAATGAATTTGAAATAAAAGTATAATTTTAAATTAATTAATATTTAATTTTAAATGAAAAGGTTCACTTAAACTTTTCGCCCAAAACTCTAAAATATATCGAGCCGACCTGACAAACACAATTACTAACAATATATTAAGACTTCTAATTGACGTGAATACTCATTCGGCTTTAGCTTGACTGGTGCAATTGATTTTAATTAGTTTATAAAAGCATGATTCGCATTATCGCATGCTAATTGTAGTTTCCTGCTCTGTTTTTATCTGTCATGGCTCATGAGAAAACCCCCTAGAAGATAAAGTTAAAAGGGTGAAAATATTAACTAATTAACTCGGAAAACTACGCATGGGAAATGAATTAGTCACAATCATGAGATTGGATTGGTTACTTGGGTAAAGGCCGACCTTAATCTTCCGTCACAGTTACTGTTTCACCGCAAATGCGTCAAATAACAATGCACCTGACACTTGTCAAACTGTAGTGCTTAATGGTTGCGATTATGAGTCATGACTCGTGATCACTAATATAATGTCAAACAAAAGAAAACAAAAGAATGAATGAAAACGAGAAATAGTATTTTAACATTTCAATTTTGCCTTCATGTATACTTGACGTAGAAAATAATGAGAAATGCTTGACATCTTAATACATTTATTTTTTTAAAATTTAGTTTTAATTTGATGTGTTACAATTTTATGAGATTGTGACATATTTACATCATGTTAAAATTAAATTCTGAAACAAAATATATGGATATCTAATATTCCTCAGTAAATAAAAGGATAATTGCACCATTAATTTTTGGATTGGCCTAAATTACAAATCACATATCCATAAAGAAGGAGACGAGAAATTTAAACTAATGACCTCTGGCTCATGAGGCATGATCCCCGGCCGATTTAATTAATCTTGGGAGCGTAACCTTTTCTTTACTAATACACTTTTAAAGTACGAAATTACGTTAGTATAAATAAACGGACTCTAACACAAACAACAGCAACGAGATACACTTCATCGTTTAGTTGGTAAACCGTTCTGTCCAAACCAAGAAAAAGCAAAACCCGGCCTCACACTTTATATTTGTTCCACAAATCTCTTCCTCTCTGTCTCCGATTTCCTTGATTCGTTGTTAAATCAACTGATACGGAAAAGAATTTTCAATTCCCAGTTCCGACCAACATTTACAAATTACAATCAAGGGAATGGGAATTCCGCATTAACAAATCTCTGAGCAAATCATCGTCATTGTTACTATTAGTTCCATCACCATCACAATCCATAAACGGCCGTGATGCGGAGGGGCTCATCATCTTCGGCGGCCCAGATCGTGGTCAAGGTCCACCCGGTGAGTCCCGCTTCCGCAACGACGTCGTCGGCGCCACTAGCGGTCGGCGGAGGCGGCGGCGAGGAGTTGAGGGCGTTCAGGCGATGGGTGCCGTGGCTAGTGCCGAGCTTCGTGGTGGCGAACATTGCGCTCTTCGTGGTGACCATGTACGTCAACAACTGCCCCAAGAATTCCACCTCCTGCGTCGCCAGGTTCTTGGGCAGGTTCTCCTTCCAGACCCTCAAGGATAACCCCCTTCTGGGTCCCTCTTCGTCCACGTAATCCCTCCCCCCTTTCAATCAATGTTCATTTGTTAGATATTGGTTGTTTGATTTAATCATTGGTTGCATACTGGTTTGTGCTTTGGCTGTCAAAAGCAATGCAAAGTTACCTGCTTTGGGTTCTGGTTGGTTGGTGTTTTTGTGTTCCTGTAATTCAAGTAATGCGGACTTAGAGTGCATTTGGGACGGCTAATTCTTTCCCTTGTTGTTAATATCGTATAAGTTTCGTCAATTACTTGATTGCATAGGCTTTATGCGGATGCAAGAAAAACTAAGATGATCTTGTTCTATGTATATATACATATATATATATTTTTTATAAGTAATAAATTTTATAAAAAAAAAAGCGTAAGGCGTTCTTACGTACACATGAAGTATACACATGAACAAACAAAACTGCCCACAAGAAGAAGCCCAAACAAACCCTCAACTCTAAGACCCTCAAACCCATAATCCACATGGTGCATACATGCTACAGCATGTGAGCCATTCCTTTCCCTCGTCGAGAAGACATGCTTGCATTGCCATAATTAATAGAGCTATTTAGGTTCAACACCTTCCTCCTACCTTTATTCTTTGGACACGCAAGCTTTACAATCCGAAGAAGGTCCTCTTTAATGGCATCCTGAAACTCCAACAAGGGATCCTCAACCTCCTCACCATTCGACACCCCATCCTTGTCATCGGCGGGAATTCCTGAGGAGCTACAATCCAAATAGGAGGGAGAAACAACCATCACTACAGGCAAGTGAGGACCATCCACAAAACTCTCTTGAGGGTTATAGAACAAATCATGGTTTAAGCTAATGAGACTGAAAATATTATCTGTCAATCATGTTTGCGAGATCATGCTGTTAAGATATGTTAAGGGTTATACTTATACACATGTTTCCTTTAAGTTGATAATTGCTAATGGTGGGGCTTCTTGGTGGAGTTATCTTTGACTTGACGTGTACTAATATGTGTGTAGGTCATAATCCGATATGTTTTTATTTTTTTCAGGTTAGAGAAGATGGGTGCTCTAGAAGTGAATAAAATTGTCCATGGGCACCAGGCATGGCGTCTGATCTCTTGTATATGGTTACATGCTGGGGTTTTTCATATACTCGCCAATATGTTGAGTCTTGTATTTATTGGAATTCGGCTTGAGCAAGAATTTGGGTTTGGTATGCATCCATTTGCTTCTTCAAATTTGTTCTCAATATATATATTTGTTTATCAGCAACTATATACGTATGAGCCTGTCTTTTAAAGATGCTACACACTTTATATCCCTGGTCAAATCATTGATTTATTTCTTTGTCGGTCTTATTGGTATGTGGAATTGGAGATGAAGCTTTGAATTACAATTTTAACTTCTCTTCTATACATGTGGAATTATAATTATATGTTTGGACACCACAAAAAGGATTGACCACAAGGCCTTGCAATTTTGTCTTAAGAACAAAGTTGCTAAGTTTTGCAGAGCTTGGCTTATTGAATAATGTCCCATATCGTGGAAAAGTGGAATGGACAATGAATTTGACAACAATGAAATTCTATTTATAAAAAACGTGGCTGAGTTATAACCAAACCAATGGAAGCCCTTATTATTATATCAAATAAGTTGCAATTTGTACACCGATGACTTGAGATAATCTGAAGACGGATTCAGAATTTCTTTGGACTAAGTGAATTGACTTGATTCTAATTCTAGAAGAGTGGGCAATTGATTCTAGTTTTGGTTATAACTCATATATACTATGACCACGGATATCTGATACGTTTCAAAGAATATAAGGGTTGCAAACAACAATGAGAGAGTAGGAGGTGTGCTAACCTAGGCAGGATTTGGAAAAATTACATCCAAGGTGGAGTGTGTTTTCAGGCTTTATGAACTTTTTGTTGCACTAATTCCATTTTGCAGTTGAAAGCTTCTTGAAACAAGCACACATATCTAGTACCACTTATTCCATCACTGATTCATGCACTTTTTTTTTGAAAGATTCCGTAGATATACTGTCTCAATGAAAGTGAGGAAATATTCCAAGACACCTGTTCTCTTCTCTCTCTCTCTCTCTCCTTTTTTCTTTTAAGAAAAAGCATCGTGCTGGAAAGATAAATAATCGAATATATGAAGTAGAATCTCTCAACTTTTATGCGGAACTGCTTTAGTAATTCAACGAAGAATTCTTTTGCCTTTGCAGTTTGAAATCTAATTTCTTTATAGTTTTGTCCTACAGTTCGAATTGGATTGCTTTATATCATATCTGGTTTTGGAGGGAGTTTGTTGTCAGCTCTTTTTATTCAATCGCGAATCTCTGTTGGTGCATCCGGTGCACTTTTTGGTTTACTAGGAGGCATGCTTTCAGAGCTCATTACAAATTGGACAATATATGCAAATAAGGTAAATAAAGTGCTTTGATTCTGACACAGCTTCTTAATAAATTTTGATTTCTTTGCAGTTAGCTATATATGTGGCCCAATCATCTTACAGTTTCAAGTTTTTATGCACAGTTCGCAGCCTTGTTGACTCTTCTTGTCATCATCATAATAAATTTAGCGGTTGGAATCCTACCACACGTGGACAATTTTGCTCATATTGGGGGATTTCTTTCTGGCTTTCTTCTTGGATTTGTGTTTTTGATTCGTCCCCAGTTTGGATGGGTTAGCCAGAGAAATGCTCCTTCTGGGTATATTAAATCTAAACACAAGGCATATCAGTATGTACTGTGGGTTCTCTCTCTTATACTATTGATTGCTGGGTAGGTCATTGGAATCCTTTCTTTATGTTTTGAATTTGCATATCTTATTTTATTCCTTGCACATTTCTTGTTTTATGAAGTATGTGCATGATATGACATTATTTATCAAAAAAAAAGTATGTGCATGATATGAGATTTACTACAGGTAAATAGGCTGCCCTGCGGGAAGTTTGGGGTTTGTTTGGCAAAGTTTTGAAAAACTCTTCTCAATTTCAAAAATCTGAAAACCCGAAAACACTTATCAAACTACCGTTATTCAAACGGGTTTTCAGATGTAGCCCTCACTACTAATACACTTTTCAAAACAAATCACAAAACACTTTTCAAAAAACTTATCACCCCTTCATATAGGAATAGAAATGTTTTGAAAATATACTCTCTTTTCAAGCATGAAGACCATCCTTGTTATTTATAAAAGAAAATTTAAAAAATTAAAGTTTAATTAAAAAAAAATGAAAACACAAGAGGCTGGCCTCCTATGGTGGAGGTTGCCCCTTCATCGTAGGTGGGAGACCCACCCCTGATGTCCACCCCCACCAGGGGCGGGGGGGGGGGGGGGTGGTTAGAGGTCCACCCCCGTCGTGCTTCTCGCGGAGGCGGGGGGTGGGTTGTCTACCCTTGCAGAGGGGAGGGGGTGGAGACCCCATCCCTTTGTGCCTCTCACGGAGGCGTTCGAGCTTCTTCTTTTCTTTTCTTTTCTTTTTTTGCCTCTTTTGTTTTGTTTTTTTATGTTTTGACAACACTCAGTTTTTGTTTCTTAAAAATACTTTTTAGTTTACTAAATGAATTGTCTTCTGTGAATCCCATAGACAACTTTTTTTTCAAATGTGGCCCCCACTAAAACGCTTCTCAATTTTCACATTTTCAAAACCCAAAACAATTTTCAAAACCCAAAACACTTTTCAAGAACTTTACCAACAGACCCTAATGATCTCCATTGGTTGAGATTTTTATAGCCATTTATGACCTCAATCATTGGCAGACAGCCTATATGTCTACATTTAAGCTAATTGTTTGATTCATGTTGCCTAAATCCTCTGTGTGGGCAGTTTTTGACTAAGTGCCCTGGGTTGGTGGGAAGAAGCATTGCAAATACCACTCATTAAATGTAATGAGCCAATATGGTGATAATATAAGAAGTTAATCTCTAAGGTGCCTGGTTTCATTAGATCATGGAGTTCTCTGAACTTGTTTTGTAATTTTGACAGGTTTTCTGCTGGGCTTATTTTTCTCCTTCGAGGGGTTAATCTGAATGATCGCTGCTCTTGGTGCCATTATTTAAGCTGTGTCCCTACCTCAAAATGGAACTGCAAAACAGGACAAATTTTTTGTCAGGTAAGTGATGCTCTACTTTTCTTTTCTTTTTAGTATGCTTTCAATCACATCATATCTCTATCGGTAATACATGTGTTCATGCCGGACTAATTCAATGCAAGTAACTCCTACTATGAATTTTTTTTTTATAAGTAATCGAGATATCATTAAAAGTGTAAAGCACCCTACACAAGAAGTATACAAAAGAAGACACCTAGTTAGTATGAGCAAAAAGAACAAGAAAATTATGAAAACTAATCACCAAAAGAAAAGCAAAAGCAACTGTCCAAAGATACAGGGTGTTGAAAAATAAAGACTTAATCTCCTCCCCAAGTCCTATCATGGTCCTCAAAATTTCTATCATTCATTTCCCTCCATAGACACCAAAAAAGGTACGAAGGCACCATCTTCCACACAGCAGCACTCCGAGTGTTGTCGACAATCCACCAACAAGCATTCAAGTCGACTACTTGTCTATTCATAACCCAAGACAGCTTAAATTGACTAAAGAAGACATTCCAAATGGCACAAGCAACCTCACAATGAAGAAGATGGTCTACAGACTCCTCATTCCTTTTACACATACAACACTTAGCAACCACAATGACGCGCCACTTCCAAAGATTGTCCATGATAAGGATCTTTCCTTGGGCCGCCGACCAAACAAAAAAATGCTACCCTCATAAGGACCTTAGTTTGTCAAACACTCTTTCAAGGAAAACAAAAACCATCATTACAACCCATGACACTGTAGAAAAATTTAGGGATAATTGCACCGTTGGTCCCTGTGGTATACCATAATTATTTTTCACTCCCTATGGTTTAAAAAGTTCATGGGAGGTCCTCGTGATATGCAATAATTACAAATCGATCCCTGGCGTCAAATTCTGTTAAAATTTTTAACAGATTCCGTCAAATGTCACGTTAGTGACACGTGTCCACCGTAATAAAAAAATAAAAATTTATTAAAAAAAAAATACTTATTTTTTTTAAAAAAATAAAAAATAAAAATAAAAAATAAAAAAAGCTGAAGGGCCGACCACCCCTTTGGGGTGGCCTGGCCGCCCCCAGCCACTGGGGGTGGCGCGCAGGCCACCCCCGGCCGCGCGCCACCCCCAAAGTGGTGGCCGGCTCCTTCAGCTTTTTTTTTTTTGTTTTTTTTTTTAAAAAAAGAATAAGTATTTTTATTTATTTTTTAATAAATTTATATATTTTTATTACGGTGGACACGTGTCGCCATCTTATTGGCGACACGTGTCGCTGACATGGCATTTGACGGAATCTATTAAAAATTTTAACAGAATTTGACGCCAGGGATCGATTTGTAATTATTGCATATCACGAGGACCTCCCATGAACTTTTTAAACCATAGGGAGTAAAAAATAATTATGGTATACCACAGAGATCAACGGTGCAATTATCCCAAAAATTTAACACCAAATAATCCTCTTATGGATGGGACCCATCACAACTTGTCCTCCTTTTCTCATCTCATTCTCACTAAATACAACACTCTGAAGAACGAGGCAAAGACATCCACCTCCCAATCACAAGCCGCTCTTGCAAAGCTCACGTTCTACTGAATGGCACCTCTAGAAAATTCCATGTGAGCCATAAAAGAAGCATCATTTGCTCAACCAATACCAAATAAAGCTAGAAAGGCTCTTAAGGGCCATATCCCCACACCAAAGATCATGTCAGAATTTAACCTTGGAGTCATCTCCCACCTTAAATCTGGTATGATTACAAAACTTCATCCAATCCCTCATAATATTCTTTCATAAACCCACCCCATACACCTCAACAGGCTCACTAAAACCCACTCTCACCATGAACTTTCATATTTAGAATCCACCACCAATCTCTACCAAGTCTCTCTCTCAAACCCATAATGCCAAAGCCATTTACCTAAGACGGCATGATTGAACCTCAGCAAGTTCCTAGCCCTCATCCCTCCCTCAAAGATCGGAGTACTAACCTTGGACCAATTCAGCAAGTGATATTTGAACTCTTCGCCTAGCCCACCCCATAAATAATCACGTTGAAGCTTCTCAATATGCTTTGCAACACTTGTAGGGAGAGGAAAGAGGGACATGAAGTACGTGGATAAGTTGGATAGGGTGCTCTTTATAAGGGTAGTCCTATTGCCCTTAGTCAAATACACCAGTTTCCAACTAGTCAACCGACATTCTTTTTACTCAATAACAACGTTCCATGTATGCTTAGTCTTATAGGACTCCTCAACAGAAGATCAAGATACTTCATGGGCAGAAACGCAACCCCACAACCCAGAATCTTAGCCAACCCAACCACATTATCAACAGTTCCTACAGGAACCAATTCTAACTTGGCTAAGTTCATCTTTAAACCCGACACAGTTTCAAAACATAAGAATAAGCTTCATAGATTACGTAGATACTTTGGGTCGGCCCCACAAAAAAGTAAAGTATCATGAGCAAACATAAGGACTATATATCAAAAGATACAATGGAAAATTCGTAAGAAAAAGCATCAGGAGAGCATAACATTAGATCATGCAAAACAAAAATTTACAAGACAATAACACTTACTCACAAGGTCGACTACTTGGTGTTCTTGTGGACAAATTGAATCTTGCTCCTCCTTCAAATTGCATGTGTAGGCTATGGTTTTGAAACATCTAAACCTTCTCCTCAATTCTGATTATAAGACTAATAGTGTGGATTCTAATGCTTACACAAGACCGCTTTAAATATACTTGCATTTCCAAGAGAATGTAGGACTAGGTTTCCTTGTCAAATTAGGACTTCAAAATCCTAATTCTCATCCGCTATAGTACGCGGCAATGAGGGGATACGTCCTTGTGTAATTAGGTTAAGCCTTTAAGGGATAATAGTCAGCTTGAGAAGGAACTAAAGGCTCCAATAGGCCTAAGACACTTGTCATCCCATGACTTGATTTAGGTTACTATTAATTGCAATTTATTCTTCTAAAAAATTGTAATTGTACTCTAGTATTTATTTGGATTAATCAAATCTCCAAGTGACATCTTATAATTGCAATTGATCCTTTCATGAAATTTCCATAGTAGAATTAAAGTCATAAAACTAACTGTCACTTTAATTCACTATCTTTTAATCTTTGAGTTCCCTATTTATTCTCTTGATTATTTTTGTACTCTAGAAATCATATTTCATTTAGTACATTTCATTTAGTAACTCCTTACTAAAATACTTCGGCTAAAGACTTAGAATAATAAATTTCTATTAAATTTATCTCCAGGGGATGTTTCATATCTCTTTGATTAAAATCAAAGGATTATGGATTCTATCTTGAATAGTAATATTCCCACAATGCTACATTCGATCACCTAACACTGAGATTTGTCTGTGAAAGATCTCACTCCTAAGGTTTATGACTTAGATATTTTGTGTAATAATCTCATTAACACACCTAAGCCACATTCAATATAATTTAAGGACTACATGTATATATAAAAGTTTAAAACAATATGCACATGTATAAAATGATATGCCCAATATTCTCATAAAAATTCAGAAAATAAACTACTTTATTAATAAACCATAAATGTAAAACAAATAAATTGGCTTTCTGGGCATAAACCTTAACATCTTCTATGCTATACTACTGAATACTTACAATAAACAACTGTTATAACGTTGAAAGTGATGCATATAACTTGTTTTTCTGTTACTTACCAATCTTCTTGGCGCAAATGAGCAGCCTAATAGAATGAAATAGTGTGACATTTGAGAAGATTACTGACTTACTGTCCTTTCTCTTTTTCTTTTTTTTTTCTTTTTTGTCATTGAAATACATTGATATCGATATAATGTTTTTGCAGTCAAGCCAAATGGGAACCAACTGAACATGACATGCCTAAACAATGGAAGAAGCAGCATCTATATGTTGTCAGATATTAATGATTCCAAAGTTCAGCAGCTATGTTCTCAGCTTTGCGGTTGATTATAGAAGATGATAGAAGGATGCTTGAGCCCATTCCATTAAACATGTCGGTGTACATGAATCATCCTTGAATCTGTAGATAATTTTCTGTATCCATCAAAAACTGGTTACTATTTTCATTTTTTCAATTTATTTTGCTTTTGTGAAGTATTTGCTCCTATTTTTTGTAGCTCAAATGGGTTGTTTCGACACAGATACAAGTATATTGACAGCAAGTGAGATAAAATAGGGGGTGTTTCATCCGGGGTATAAACCTTGGCTTCAAACGTCAAGCATTTTTTAGCTTAGTTTTCTTGCACATAATCAAACCCCAAACCCTCCTTGATATCATCAATTCTCTGGCATTGTTCTCTAGTTTTAAACTTTTCAAAAATCACAGAAGGTAGAATTTGAGGGGTTTCTAATGATTATTTCCTACGTTTTTATAGAAAGAGACAGGAATGTGACAGAGAATGGAAGTGAAATGGAAAGGATATAGATAGGGAAAAATATAAATAAGCTCTGTGAACGAACAACGTTTTTTATTAGTTTCATAAAGTAACAAGTGATTATTTCTTATACTCTTAATAAATATATATTTGTAATATATATATATATATATATATATATATATTAAGTAAAAGTAACACGTATCATTATTTATTGATGCTGATGTTGACACTAACGGAATTCGTTAAGTGTTTTAACGAAATTTTATTACAATGATTAAATTGTTATTTTGGCCTACCCTGAAGATCTCTGAATTATTTTTTAGGGAAAAATATAATTTAGCTCTCAAACTATCACTCATTCTCCGGATGGCCCCCCAAACTACCAAGACTTGCACTTTGGTCCTTCAAACTACCAAAACCTTTGAAAATGTCTCTTTTGACAAAATATCCACATAATACTCCTGTCATGTATCATTTTTCAATTAAAAATTCAAAAAAATCAAAAAATTCAAAAAACTTTAAAAAAAAATTATAAAAATTATATATATATAATTTAAAAATAAAAATAAAAACTACAAAAAAACTACTTTTTTAAAAAAAAAAAAAAAAAAAAAACTGTAATCGACCGGAGGACATACTGCTTCTTTCCAACATTGTCGTTGGGCACGATGCACGCCTGCAGCTCGGCGAACTCATCCCCGCCTCTCCGAACGCGGACATGGCTAATTTCCTATCCTTCGATGTCTATGATATTGATCTTTTGAAGGTTATAAATTATTCCAATCTGAATTTTATTTTGTTACAAACGACAAGCAAATCTATTATTGTTGTGGAAGGCCTCGATCAGTTTTCTGACGGATAAATCAACGGTCGTGAGCTTGGTCATTGATATTTATATCTATTTTCCTCTCTGTGATGTTTTGGCAATCAAAACGTTGGTCAATAGCTACCTGGGGCTCAAGGATCACGAGTTTTTCTCTCAGGTGGAGGATATTTTTCAGAGCGGGGCGAGCTTGAGCTCAGCCGAGATCAGGGAGCTGATGATTGCGAATCGAAACTTGCCGAGCCGGGCTATAAAATCGGTGATCACGGCATTACAAACGGACAGTGACCGGAGGGGTGTCGGGAAGATTGGGTCACGATTGGGAAATAACGCCACCCCAAACACCCATCTTTTTAAAAAATATATATATATATTTAAAAAAAAATTGAATTTTTTTATTTTTTAATTGAAAATGACATGTGGCAGGGGTATTATGGGGATATTTTGCCAAACGATGCATTTTTCAAAGGTTTTAGTAGTTTGAGGGGCCAAAGTACAAGCCTTTGTTGTTTGGGTGGGCCATTCGAAAAATTATGGTAGTTTGAGGGACTAAATTGTATTTTTTCCTATTTTTTATTTCGCATTGAGCGATTTGTAATTTAGGCCAACCATACGGATTGATTTTGAATTTATCCTTTTTTTTTCTTCTTCTTCTTCTTCCTTTTTTTTTTTTTTTTGTTTTGTTTAAGAAAATAGTTTAGTTTAGTTTTTTATCTTTTATTTTTTTATTTTTTAGTTGTAAAGAGAATACAGGTATTATATGAATATAATAAAAAAAGTGGTTTTTTTTTGCACAATTTGATAGTTTGATGTATCACTTTAAACATTTATCACTTTATGGAGCTATTTAAAAATGGATGTTAGTTCATACGGCTTTTTTATATTTTTCCCATATAGTTAATTGTTCATATTATATTTTACATATCTAATGTTATATATGTTGCTACATTGTGAATATTAGGGGTGAAAATATGGGCGGATGATAACTGTTCGCATCTGCTATCCGCATATACAAATGCAGTTAATAACCGCATCCACATTCCCTTTTATATATATAACATAAAAGGCTGAACAAGATCAGGGGGACTTACTCTTACGGATTATGCCTTTGCGTAATAGATCTTCTATTTCGTTACGGCATAATCCGTAAAATTAAGATATTCCAAACCAACATCCGGTTTCTTGGATATATTATCCATAATCGAAATAAGTCAATCAGCAGATTCATCCAATTTGCTGATAAGATTCCTGGTGAAATTCTTGAGAAACTCAACTACAAGGTTCCTTGGATCTCTCATTATGTTGCTGATTTTTATAAAAATCTTCGTAAGAAATGTAAGCCATTATTTGATAGACTTCAGAAAATCCTCCTTCATGAACTGAAATCCATACTTCTATTGTCAAAGAAGTTAAGCTCCATGTCTAAACATTGCCCTGTCTTGGCATTCCAACTATTGATTCTTTTAAGATCGTTGAGACTGATGCCTTCCGACATTGGGTACGGTGGTATTCTCAAACAACAAGTCCATTCCGACATCCAGAACAAATTGTTCGTTTCCATTCAGGTGTTTGGAATTCAGCTCAGAGAAACTATAGTACTATTAAGAAAGATATTTTATTTATAGTACTATACATTTCAAGTTTCAAGATGATCTTTTAAATCAAAGTTTTTAATATAGTTGATTGCATGAGTGCAAAACATGTTTTAGAAAAAGATGTTCAAAACATTGCTTCTAAACAGATTTTGCAAGATGGCAAGCTATCCTAAGTATATTTGATTTTGGCATTGACTACATCAAGGGGAGTCAAAATTCAATTCCTGATTTCTTAACCGGTGAATTTTTTGCAGGGAAAAAAATGGCGGATAAAAAGAAAGAAAAGGTCCCTACCAAGAAGTCCAACTTAAGTCCAGAATCTAAGCCCTTTGAGCTTGTTACCCAAGCCAATTAAGTTCCAGAGATCTGGTCCCAATAAGTCCACAATCCAAATTGGTGAATCGCTTTACTACTTAGGTAGTACTCTAAGTTCAAGGCCGACTTTCCAGTATGCCTTAGTAAGCCCAAGACATTATGATCCCTTTGAAAGCATTAAGCCACAAAGAGCCCCAGAAGTTTCCCAAAAACTTCACCATATTTTACTAAGCTCCCAAGTCATAATTGTTTTTCATTGAGCCGGATTTTAGTCACCTAAAATCTCATGAAAGAAATTGCCAAAGCTTACTTTCCCCTTCGCTGGCATTTTCCAGCTCAAAAGGGGGCGGAAGCAGAGTAATATGCTTAAAGAATAGCTTAGAAATAAAAAGTGGTGAGAGTATAGTTGACAGAGAAAATGGTCAGCATATAAACAAAAAACATAGTAATAAGCATACGAACTTCAAAATCAAAATCTGAATACAAAATAACAGAGTATTCAAAGATCATGAAAACTTCAAAGTAAAGTAATGCTTAATTAAACATAAACTTGAAAACTTACAAATAACTTAGGCCAGAGGGGCTTTGATAATTACAAGCTTAAACATAAAACTTGATAGATGCATTACAAGTGTTTGCATAGAGGGATTACAAGTGTTTTGGGTTACAAAACTTTTTCAGAGGGGTCTCTCTAGTTCTCACTCGAATGAACTCTGCCTTCAACTTCAGACTCTTCGGTCTTAAATAGACTTAGGGAAGGCTTCTGTGCTGGAATCACAGGACTCCAGTCTACTTAGTGCTGTCAGGCGTGAACCGAAAGTAGATTCTTTTGCTTTTACTTCAGTTAACTCGCACCGAAAGCATGGTAAAACTTTTGGTGAATAGTGAAAATAGTCATTATTCATGAATAGTACTTTGTCAGGTGGTCGACACAAATGATGACTTAGTTGTCTTCTTGTGCCGACGGGGACAAAAGCTTAGTAGTCACAACTTAGGTCATACCCATCAAAGGGGTCTTAAGCATCTTGAAAAAGATCGAACTGGCTTCTGGGGACTGAAGACTCTGCAGTAGATTCTTCATCTGAATTTTCTTCATTTTGCTCAAAAATTGCTCAGTAAGGGCAAGGGCAAACGCCTTGAAATCCTTCTTAGCATGCATTTTTCCCTTGGAGGATGTAGGTGACTCAGACTTAGGAGTTTGCTCAGTGATAGGTTCTGGTGGCTAGTATGATTGAACCATTATAGGTTGTATCATCTGAGGGGTTTTTTTCTTGAGAGGGTACTCATGATGGAGGCGAGTTTGGACTTTGGAGAAGTCAAACTTATCCCACCACTTAACAAATAACTGTCTTGCAATACAGGAATGACTGTTCTGGCTTAAGATATATTCCCATTTTAAAATCCATGAAATCTTATACTGGGCAAAGAAATGGATTGTAATGGGCAGTTGAGCTTCTTGATGAGACAATTTTCTTACGGTAGAGAAATACCGTATGGCTTCTTGTACTTCTTCTTAAAGGATCTCATTAACTGGGCCATGAACTTGCCCCACCTGTGAAACCACAAAGGAATAACTCCTTTGAAGTTTTTATCAAAATTGATGAACAGGAGTGGGAAAAGGACTCATTTTGGTACAAGAAAACTTTGTACCAGGCTTCAATATAGTCATGGTAGCTATATTGGACTTTTCTGTTACTTAAGCTTTTGGGAGCATAAGGAGGCATTCCCAGTCTTTTTGGGAAATGAACTTCATGATAAAAGAGAATGGAAGGCAAATCTTCATGGAATTCTTTGGCAAGGGATGAGGTTGATTTGTACAGACTTAGTTGTAAGAAGGACATCTCTATAAAACTCAATGGGCTTATCAGGGTGAATAGCTGGAAAATGCCAGCGAAGAGGAAAGTAAGCTTTGGCAATATCTTCAAGAGATTTTAGGTGACTAAAATCTGGCTCAATAAAAAACAATTATGACTTCGGAGCTTAGTAAAATATGGTGAAGTTTTTGGGAAACTTCTGGGGGCTCTTTGTGGCTTAATGCTTTCAAAGGGTCATAATGGCTTGGGCTTACTAAGGCAGATTGGAAAGTCGGCCTTGGACTTAGAGTACTACCTAAGGTAGTAAAGCGATTCACCAATTGGATTGGTGGACTTCTTGGGACCAGATCTCTGGAACTTAATTGGCTTGGGGTAACAAGCTCAAACGGCTTAGATTATGGACTTAAGTTGGACTTCTTAGTAGGGACCTTTTCTTTCTTTTTATCTTCCCATTTTTTTCCCTACAAAAATTCACGGTTTAAGAAATTAGGGATTGAATTTTGACCCCTTGATGTATTCAATGTCAAAATCAAATATACTTAGGATAGCTTGCCATCTTGCAAAAATCTGTTTAGAAGCAATGTTTTGAACATCTTTTTCTAAAACATGTTTTGCACTCATGCAATCAGCTCTTATTAAAAACTTTTGATTTAAAATATCATCTTGAAACTTTGAAATGTATAATACTATAGATAAAATCTCTTTCTTAATAGTACTATAGTTTCTCTGAGCTGAATTCCAAACACCTGAATGAAAACGAACAATTTGTTATGGATGGTCGTAATGGACTTGCTATTTGAGAATACCACCGTACCCAATGTCGGAGGCATCAGTCTCAACGATCTTAAAAGAATCAATAGTTGGAATGCCAAGACAGGGCAATGTCTGGACATGGAGCTTAACTTCTTTGACAACAGAAGTATGGATTTCAGTCCATGGAGGAGGATTTTTCTGAAGTCTATCAAATAATGGCTTACATTTCTTACAAAGATTTTTTAAAAATTAGCAACATAATTGAGAGATCCAAGGAACCTTTGTAGTTGGGTTTTCTCAATAATTTCATCAAGAAACTTATCAGCAAATTGGATGACTCTGCTGATTGGACTTATTTTCGATTGATGGATATTATATCAAGAAACCGGACGTTGGTTTGGAATAGCTTAATTTTAGTAGCAGAAACTACTAAACCATTAACTTTGATAACTACTAGAAACGAGTTCAAATGTTTCCAGTGTTCTTCAATGGACTTAGAGAAGATGATTCATGATATTTTGGAACTCACTTGGAGCATTCTTAAGACCAAAGGGCATTACGTTCCATTCGTATTGTCCGAAGGGCGTGACAAAAGATGTCTTATACTTATCCTTCTCATGAATTTATATTTGCCAAAATCCAATTTTCATATCAAACTTAGAGAATATCATTGATCTACTTAACCTATTGATTAAGTCTCTCTTATTTGGAATTGGATATTTGATCCATTCCAGGACTTTGTTGAGGGGCTTGTAGTTGATAACCAACCTCGGGGCTACTCTTTCTAGTTCAACATTCTTCTGAACATAAAAGGCTGAACAAGACCAAGGGGACTTACTCTTACGGATTATGCCTTTGCGTAATAGATCTTCTATTTCGTTACGGCAGAATTCCATAGTCTCTTGACTCATCTGAATGGGTCTGGCCTTAGTGGTGATTTTCCCTTCGTCAAAATCTTTGACATAAGGAAGGCTTACCGTGTGCTTCATCCTATGCCAAAAGGCAGTAGGGAGATCGGAACGTACTTCACTTTTGATCCTGTCTTCAAAGAGTTGAATCTGTTGTTGAAGAACCTTTTGACTTAATCGTTCTTCAATTCTTTTAACCTTAATTTCTTCTTGTAAAACTCAATCTGTTGGGCTTTTGACTTGACTAGGTTAACAGACTTAGAGATTGAAATGTTTTGTAAGAATTCAATTGACTTAGTTTTAGTTTTGCCAGGAATTTAAACTTAACTTTTTCATCCATGGGATAAGTAATTAAACCATCATGGTATGTTGTAAAAGGATACAACAGAGTAATGAAAGGCAAACCTAATATGACTTTGCCAGTCATATTCTTAACTAATACAAATGATGTTTTGAAACAAACATTGTCTTAACACACATGGGCTTTACTTATTTCAAAAGTAATTTGCATCTTGCTGCCATTAGCAGAACGCAAAGTTTCTTTTGTTTTATTGTAATAATTTGTATGAACTAGTCCTTCTTGTATACAATTCAGATCTGCACCTGTATCAATCAGTACAACTACAGATAACTCAAAATCTTGAATCTTAATCTTAACTTTTGCATACCATTTTTTAATATGGATTCGGTTAATTATATTTAGACAATTTTCTTCAAATTGTGGGGTGTCTTCAGGCTTAGGCTCAGGTTCGGCTTCGCTGCCATTAGGACTACTAGCGGCTGACTTTAGTTTGTGCTCAATTTTCAAGAGATTAACATCCTGTTTTAACTCTTGATTTTCTTCCTTAAGTATCCTAATCTCAGACTTAATTCGATTAACTTCAAGTTGCAAATCTTTTATTGTGATTTATTCCTTTGGTTTATCAAATCTTTTGAGCTTGTTGCTTAAACTTATTTAAAGACTTTTAGACTTATTTACCTCTCTTTTTGTGAGAAGTTTTCTTATCTTTTCCAAGTATTGTCTTTTTAACTCAGGATTCTCAATTTTACTTATAAGGTCAAGAAGCAATTCTTCTTGCTCTTCTTCTTTGGTCATAACACTAATTGTTTTACAACATGTGTCATTACAACCAAAACTTATGTCAGGACCTGACTCAGACTTATTGCTACTGCAAGAGCAATAGTTTTTACTTGAACTAGGTTCAGACTCATATTCACTGGGCTCAGTGTCTTGTATCTCTAACATTCTTATTAAGTGTTCTTTTTATTCGTTAGAGACTTTTAGCTGCTTAATGATTTTCTTCGCTTTGCAATCCTTTGCAAAGTGACCTGACTTACCACACTTATAACAACCATCTCTTTTCTTAAACATTTTCTTCAGTTTTTTCTTATCTTTCTTATAGAAATCATTTGGCTCAAAGCTTCTTTTCTTTAATCTTTTAAACATTTTCTTATGCTTTCTATTCTTTATACTTACGAGATTTTTTATGTTTCTTTGATGGTGCTACCGAAGGCAGACCATATTGTTCACAGAAATTACTCATTTCATACTTATCCTTTTTCTTGTCTTTGTTGGCCTGGTTTGATATTTTCATATCAATACACATCTTAAGGCCTTCTTTTTGGATAGCATTTATGATATTTTCGTAAGTGAAATTATCATATTCTTTCACATTGTTCTCATTGACTAAGACTTGTTTGATCT
>JAJPGS010000817.1:0-32140 GCA_028654335.1 Alnus rubra
GTTGTTGCCATTATGTCCATTAAAATCCAATGCAATTATCTTTAGGTACAAACCAAAAGAAATATGGACAACACAAAATTAAATGCAATCATCTTTAGGTACAAACCAAAAGAAATATGGACAACATAATTAAATCTTGGTTGCATCAATTGGTCTCTTCCTTTGCTGGTAGTACTGGAAATAGATATCAACATAATTTTTCACCTCATTTCCCATCAAAGAACCATATATATGCATGTAACAATCAAAGGCTATCTTCACCTCATTTCCCATCAAATAAAATTCTCAATGTTCAACAACTGAATTGAGGAAATAAATTCTTGTAGGACAACAGCATCCCAAGACCATGACCATAAAATGGAGAAAAAGTCTGAAACTACTCACAACACTTGTCACTAAATTACAGATTACTAGAACATATTACAAACAACACTAGGTTATGTCCACAAATTCATTCATCCCTAACCATTCCATAATTGCAATATATGCAAAAAAAAAAAAAAAAAAAAAAAAAAAAACAAGCATATAATATTCTATTAGATCCTAACTCCTCAACTTTACAATCTAATATCCAACAGCTTGTTCTTCATTTACCGCTTGCTCCATTGCTTCCACCAAAAGATTAAGACCCTCAGCTGGATTATTTTTCCTGGCACAAATATAGACCAATAGAACTTAGAAACTAAGTTAATTACACAACCAGCCCCATATTCATAAACCAAAAAAAAAAAAAAAATTGCAGAAAAAAAATCTAACCTTCAAGAGCAGCTTATAATCATCATATTTTAGTGTTTAGAGCAAGTAACACCAATCCAAGGAAAACAATCTGTTGTTTCTAAAAAAAAAAAACAACCAGCCCCATATTCATAAACCAAAAAAAAAAAATTGCAGAAAAAAAAAATCTAACTTTCAAGAACAAAAATAAATCATCATATTTTAGTGTTTAGAGCAAGTAACACCAATCCAAGGAAAACAATCTGTTGTTTCTAAAAAAAAAAACAACCAGCCCCATATTCATAAACCAAAAAAAAAAAAAAATTGCAGAAAAAAAATCTAACCTTCAAGAACAAAAATAAATCATCATATTTTAGTGTTTAGAGCAAGTAACACCAATCCAAGGAAAACAATCTGTTGTTTCTAAAAAAAAAAAAACAACCAGCCCCATATTCATAAACCAAAAAAAAAAATTGCAGAAAAAAAAAATCTAACTTTCAAGAACAAAAATAAATCATCATATTTTAGTGTTTAGAGCAAGTAACACCAATCCAAGGAAAACAATCTGTTGTTTCTAAAAAAAAAAACAACCAGCCCCATATTCATAAACCAAAAAAAAAAAAAAAATTGCAGAAAAAAAATCTAACCTTCAAGAACAAAAATAAATCATCATATTTTAGTGTTTAGAGCAAGTAACACCAATCCAAGGAAAACAATCTGTTGTTTCTAAAAAAAAAAAAACACCAGCCCATATTCATAAACCAAAAAAAAAAAAAATTGCAGAAAAAAATCTAACCTTCAAGAACAAAAATAAATCACAAGCATCAATATCTTCAAACAAACCCATATCTTAACTACCCATACCGAGAAATCACTTCAAAACCATGAATAATAAGTCAGAGAGAAGACGGACTGTAGAGAGAAAGGGGAGAGAGACGGTGTCGGTTGGTCGGTTCGGAAGGCCGTCGTCTTGGTGGGCGGCGTTCGGTCTCGGTTGGTAGGCCTTTGGTTTGGGTGGGCGGTGCTTTTTTTGGACTGTGGGCGTGACCTGTGTCAATGGGCGTCGCCGGATTTCGAGCTGGTGCCGTGGTTGGCGTCCCGGGTGCGTTCGGTGAGGAAGTGGTTGGTGGTGGGCGGTGCTTTTTTGGACTGTGGGCGTGGCCGGATTTCGAGCTGGTGCCGTGGGTGGGCGTCGCTGGTGCGTTCGGTGAGGAAGTGGTTGGTGGTGGTGAAGGAGGATAGTGGGAGGGGGAGACAGAGCAGCAGCAGCGTGGGAGATTTGAAATTTTAGGGCATTTGGGGGAAGAAATGGGGGGAAAGGGGAAGGCTTTCACGCGTGCAACCATTTTTGTTTTTGATTTTTTTTTTAAAAAATATATATATATATATATATATATAATATAATATTAAATTTCATACCACGTAGGACGAGAGTCGGACGAGCGTCTGACTCTCGTCCTCCGGATAGACGAGCTCCAAATTTAATGATGAATTTGCACATTCTTATATAGGGAGATTGACAAGAGATGTGAAAGAGAATGAAATGAAACATTTTTCTCTTTTATTTTAAGAAGAGAAAACAAAAGACAGAAAACAATACTATTTGGTAAACCTTTGATAAGAGTTTTGGGTTTTGAAAGAATTTTGAAAAAAGTAAAATTGGCGGGAGCTACATTTAAGAAAAGTTGTAAAATTGGTTTGGAAAAATTTGAGAAGAGTTTAGTTAAAAATTAAAATAAAAAAAAAAAAAAAAAATTGATTAAAGAAAGAAATAGTGTTGCCACCACGATGGTGATGTCATCTCCGTGGTGTGATCAGTTGTCGACGCCCAATGGCAGCGACAAGAGCACTGCGAAGTTTTTTTTAATTTGTTATGTTTTATTTTTATTTTTTATTTTTGGAGTTTTATTGTTTGTTTTGAAAAATATGTTAGTGGTAGGGAAAAATCTAAAAATCCATTTAGTTAACAAACTTTGAGAAGATTTTTTCAAAATTTGAGAAGTAAAAAGAATTTTGTAAAAGTTTACCAAAATAATCCCCTAAGTTTTTAACAAACCAGCCATTGATTTTGAAGTTGAAATCAAAATTTAATGAAATAACAAGTAATTAAAAAACAATTTCTCTTACTTACCTTCTTAATTATGTTACACAAAATTGATGAAAAAGTTATGTAAATTTATAATAGGTAAAAAAAAAAAAAAACCTTTGTTTCCTTTTTCAATTATAACCTTTTCAATTGTAACTGCTGAACATAGTATTAATTAATTCTTGGTTTTTTCACATTAATAATAGAATTGTACAATTGAATTCAAAAAAAAATAAAAAATTACTTTCCTATCAAAGTGGGATTTCCTAGTAAGAAATTAAATCACTCCTCTTATTGACCAACGAAAAAAGGATACTCATGCATTCATTTGAAAAAAGAGATATCGTTATCGTTAGCTTTACACTATATATATATATATATATATATTTTTTTTATATATAAATTAGCTTTACTATATTAATGCTATGGTACTATATAACGTGCTACGAAAGCAAATCTTTCTTATTTATTTATTTTTTATTTTAATGTAGGGGTTCTTTAATATTACTTTATGTATACATGCATATAAATAATATTTATTCCCATGAAAGTCACCAAAACCATTACAAAATGATCGAAGATAGAAAACAACAAAATCACTATAATTTATAATTTATAATTTTGATCAGATCGAACATCTTCCTTGTTATGATTTGAATTATATTTATGCCACGTACCCAACGTGAAATTAAAGATTTTCAATGAGAAAGTAATTTCTTCCATCTTTTCCAATTCTCGACATCAAGTTTGTTAGAAATTTGAGGTCATGCATGTGTTTTTTTGATGCAAATGAAACCAACATCTTTTTATCTATAATCATGCATGAAAGATGATGCCTAATGCCTAAAGTTGAAAGTTCCAATTAAACATACAATTTAGAAGAATGGTTTTAATTTGCTTATTATATATTCACCTTAATTAGATCACCGCAATAATTTATGAGTAATGCTATATACCACACTACTATCAAGGTTTATATCATACTCTGTTAAAAGAAAAATAATAATAAATAAGGGAATTAAGCTTTACTTAATACTCTTAAATTTTCACCACTTTTACAATTTCTCCTAAGTTTTGAAAGCTCTCATTTTTTTTTTTTGCAATGTTACTATTCCGTTAGGATTTTCGGTTAAATCCTAACAAAGCCTTAGAAATTTCCAAATTACCCTCCATTTTTTTTAAGAAAAAAAAAGTAATTTTGTCATTTTATAAAATTTACAGGGGTAATTAGGTCATTTCATCAATTGTTTGTCTAATTTAACCTTAAAACCTAACAGGAGAGGTAACATTGCAATAATTTTTGGAAGTTTGATACGTTAAATTGAAAGTTTTTGAACTTTGGAGGTAATTAATTGCAAATGTGATGGAAGTTTAGGTGGGTTAAGTACGTTTCAAAAAAAAAAAAAAAAAAATTCCATGGTAGATTGGCATTGCCACCGGCAACATACTCTTTTCAAGGAACGCTAAGGATTATCTTTTTATCATCTTTTCATCATCTCAAATTGATATGGCTTTTAAAATATCATTGGATTTAAAATGGATTACTATTAGATTTTGATCTAATAGTAATTTTAAAAATCACATCAACTTTAGGAGGATACATAAAAAGATGATCCCTAGCATTTGTGAAAAGTCCATGGACCCATTGATACTCTCAAAAGACGCATTGAAAGAGGAGGGGACATCATGTCCTATAAAGTGCCCAGATGAAGGAAATCTTAGCGATGTAAGACACTTTAACACGTCCCCTCACGTGTAGCAATTAATGGCTAAACACGTGGGCAATAACGGGAGGAAAAAGCCCATCATCGCAATAAACTTGTGGCTCTGATATCATGTGAAAATTTCATGGACCTATTGACACTCTCAAAAAATACCTTGAGAGAGTAGGGAACACCATGTCTTATAAAGTGCTCAAATGAAAAAAAATCTTAGCGATGTGGGGCACTTTAACACGTCCCCTCTCGTGTGGCAACTAATAGCTAAACACGTGGACAACAACGAGAGAGAAATGCCCATCATCGTAAGAAACATGTGGATTTGATACCATGTGATCGAAAAGCTCGTGGACCTATTGACACTCTCAAAAGACGCATTGAGAGAGGAGTGGACACTATATCTTATAAACTATCCAGGTGAAGAAAATTTTAACGACGTGGGACACTTTAACAGTATTACTCTACTTTTCTCATAGAGTAATATTATTTAATTTAATAAGTTGCTATATGATTGTTATACAACTTGAATGACTTGATAGTAAAAATCAACTTAATTTTTAAGATGGTTAAGAGTTGCTTCAATATGTATAAATTCAATACGTCAAGGGGTTTGAGAAACAGACACAAATGTGGATTCCTGTATGTTTGAGAGGAAGTAAAGTGGAACTTGCTTGCTCCCTCAAGCAAATAGGATGCCGAGGAAAGAAGATACCATTACGTATTATATATGCTTTTCAATTGTTTTAATCAACGTCTTTCATCCGCTTCCTATGTCGAAATATATGGTTAAATAATTTAATTTAGTTCTTTTTATCAGCTTAAATTTTTAGAATAAATGGTAATTTAACATAGTATCAGAGTTAAATATCATGAGTTCAAACATTGATTTTGTCATTTACCTATCATTTCAATTAAATATTCTACGTGTTGGGTCTCACATATTAAAAGAGAGTTTGAGTTAACATCCCGAAATTTCATAGTCAAAATAATCACATTAAATACCAAAAAAAAAAAAGAAAAAAAAAAAAGAGAAGAAGAGATAATTAGAGACAATTTAATGTGAGTAATTTTTGTTAAGGATTTTAGCAAAAAAAAAAAAAAAAAGAAGAAGAAGAAGAAAGAAAGAAAGAAAGAAAGAAAAGGAAATGGTTTATTAGAATAAATAGATATTACGGTGAAATTAAAACAATAAAAGACCTAAAGAATATTTGCAGCATTATATTAAACTACTGTTTTTTTTTTAAGTATACATTAAACTACTATTAATGCCGTTTATTTTAAAAGAACCAGAACTTTGCTAATAAAAAAAGCAGCTCAAAAAAAATAAAAAATAAAAATAAAAAAACTATAAAAGCTTCATGTTTGCCAACTGCCAAGTGTAAAGGTGAGAGGATCAAGCTTTCAGTACAGAGGTTTTGTTTTTAATATTTTATTTAAGGTATATTTATAATGTGAAGTAAGTGTGCTATTTGTTATGAATAGTTGGTTCTTCGACTTATCAAATGAAAGCCATGTGACATTAATTGATTGGGTTAGCATAGCATATGGTTAATTAATTAGACAATAGATTGGTGAAGAGACTTATTTAAAACCAAAGAAAAATTTAAGTGCCTAAATTGTCAAAATTGAAAGCTTAACGATTAAGGCCCCGTGTGTTTTGGCGTAAAATATTTTTTGTCAGATAATGTTTTTCAACTAAAAACATTTTATGAAAAAAATTGGCTATTTATTGCTGTTTGTTTGTGATCTTGAAATAGTTTGAAAAACATTTTTCAACGTTTGAGTCATATGAAAAAATTTCCAAATATATATATTATTTTCATCTAATTTTAAGAGTTGTCAAAAAGAGAGAGATATACGGTGAAAATGAGTTACAAAAAAAGAGTGTATATGAGAATAGAAAACTTTCGGATGTAGGATTGAGATCAAATGCAATTGTCTGCTTATATTGCTTGCAATTTAGATAGACAATTATGAAGAGGCTTTTGTAGCGTCCACCTGATCGGGAAAAGCGTTCTGACAGCCCAAGACCTATCTGGATAGGTAATTTTAACATTTGTTTTGTTGTTCCATTTTATGTTCCCCCACTTCCTGTTTGAATCAGGTTCCTAATCCTTCTTGTTTGCCAGCTAAATAAAGATAAGCTTACCTACCCCCCACCCCCAAAAAGAAAAAGAAAAAGAAAAAAGAGATAAGCTTAAACTACTTGATAAGTGATAACTAACAAAGAAAGAAAAGCAAAAGCATGGCGTCACGCACATTGGATAATATTTTGCACATTAATTAATTAATTATTAAGAAAAGAATAATGTACGTATAGCTTGGCTTTATCCACTATATGGGCCATGTCATATTTTAAGATGACGTGTCATTTGGGCAAAGCCTTATAGAATTTGCCTCAACTAGGTTTCTAAGTATTGTTCCAAAAAAAATGACGTGTATTATACCCCCAAGAAAAATGTTAAATTTACAACACCAACACAACAACCACACAACAACCCCTCACATGATGGTGGACCCCACACACTGGGACCCACCATCATGTGAGGGGTTGTTGTATAGTTGTTGTGATAATGTTGTGTATAAATCAAATCCCTACGCCCAATTCAGGGTTCCAAATGGCATCTACCATAACAAACACACAAAAACCAAACACATCTACCTTTTGAAATCTATTCATGTCATCTGGGCTATTCCAAAAGTTCATCGCAGTGTTAATTGGCCTTTAGGTGATCTTGCTAGATCGACTGTCTCTAATGATAATAAAAAGAAAAACATTTCCATTTCCTTCCGGCCCATTGATAATCTCAAGCCCCTTTCGATTTTTTTTATTTTTTATTTTTTTATTTTTTATTTTATCTGGTTTGTTCGAAAAGTTAACCCTTATTAGATTGGCCGCCTCTAACAATCGAAGCGAAAACATTCTCATTGTGTCATTGTCCCCTTGGTTAGCCATCCCTCCTCCTCCTCCTCCTCCTCTTCTTCTTTCTTCTTTTCTTTCTTTTTATTTTTTTATTTTTTTTTATTTTTTGCAAATAATATATAAACACAAAACAAAGCAATGAAAAAGATCGATAAAAAGAAATGAAAAAACTAGTTAAGGGGTTGATGTCACTAATAAATACTATAATTATAGAGGGCAGAAACTGTATTCTAAACTGAAATATTGGAGTTCAAGTCAGAGATATCTAGTTGAACTATGAGTTGGTCTCATTCTAATAGTTAAGATCTAATTTTGTTTTATCTTTCTTTTTAATAAAACGCTAAAAAATTAGATCTTAATTATTGAAACAATTGCAACACTTAAACCAAATCCAATTGTTTTATTTATTGAATCAACTTAAATTGATCAATTTACCCTATCCACAATCCGTTATATATAGAGGTCACTTTGTTCTTCTTCTTAATATTAAATAGGTTTGTATTTACAAGATTTTGATTTTTTTTTTTTCATACATTCGTAAAGGTAATATTTAAGTATAAAAAATTCTATTAGACTAATACAATTCTATTACTTGTATTTTACTCAATTACAATTAATGTCTATACCAGCTGAACCGATGAAGGGTCACTTCAATTCGATCGCCGATTGAATATTGGTCGGCTTTTGATTTTCTAAATGTTGGTGCGTATAAATTATGTATTATAATAATTTTTTTCTGGTAAACAATGGTCAAAGAGACAAAACTTACTTATAATAAATAAATAAATAAATAATACACCGCCCCTTAAAACGAATTTGGACCGACCTCAACCACGATCAAACTTTATTCTCACTCGATCTGCCAAGTGAAAAATCATTATTTATTTAATTTGGTGCGAATATTATAAGTTATAAGGCAGCACTTCTAGCCGGACGATGCTACCACTTTATTAAAGTGCACATTTTTATTTTATTCTATTTTGTTTTTTTTTTGTTTTTTTGATATTTAAATTTTTTGCAGTTCAAATGAACACGAAAGTATTCAATTATTATAAGAGTATGGATATAATTGTCCAAATAAATGTGAAAAGACAATATTTGTAGAGTGAGAATATCCGTATTAGCCTTCAAAGTTCAAACGATACTCGCTTCGTTGAAAATATACGTAGAATCTCCCATTAGACTTGAAACATGAGCGCTTCAAGAGTCACTACAAAGGGCCGAGCTTTTTTCTAAGTTGGATTGAAAATATATATGTTAATTCAATTATAAATTTTTTATATGTTTCTTAATATGTGAGATGTATATATATTTTTAAACTAATTTTAAATATTCAAATCTTATCTTACTGAGTGGACGTGACAATGTCCATTATTCTTTAATTTTTTCTTTTTTAATAAAGACTGATCTAAGGGCTCATGTGCATTGTCACATCAGGCGAGTAAGATGAGAGTTATGTACGTAGCATTACCCATTTTTTTAAAAAGCATAAGAGAATCACATACTTCTTTAATAAAATTTTCCTCAACTCTTTTAATGCTGTTAAAAAAACACATATTGCTCACATGTTCAAGGAACACATATCTATTTTATGAACTAAGCCTCCATTTGTTTGTGCATAAAATGATTTTTGAAAAATATTTTTTAGTGTTTGGTGCTACAAAAAATAATAGTTAAACCGAAAACATTTTTGATTTTAGCGGAAAAGCTTATTTATTTATTTTGAGTGATAATAAAAGCTTCTTTAATTTTTGTAAAATGATTTTCCTTTTTTAAAAATTGTAAATCATTTTAATTATGAGTTGGATCGAGCATCTCATTATCAAATTGCCGGAGTTCGCCGGACTATCACTGGACCTTCACGGGCCGTTTTTCGCCATTGTCCACTTTCCTTACGAACCAAACGCTAAAAAATATTTTCGAAATTTTTTTTTTTATGAAAAATAATTTTGTTAAAAATATTTTCAGACAAAATATTTTAAATAAAAACCAAACGAAACATAAGTTAAAAGAAATTTGTATTCATTGGTTATTACGTAATTGGAACAATCCACAAATTAAGAGGAAAGTTTTTTTTTTTTTTTTTTTTTGAAGCAACCAAGAGGAAAGTTGGCTCAGCCACTTGGCTAAAACATGTATAATTAATGCTCAAGTCAAGGTAAAGCTTTGGATTAATAATAGATCCGTCACGTCCTTTTCCAATTAAAATTGAAAAGTCTTATTATGCAGTTAATTAATTAAGATGGACCATCTGAATTTTAGATTAATTACTACGTAAAGAGACAATTATTCCTGGATTAACCCAAGGTAATTACTAGATCGAGTACATGACATGAGCAAGGTAAAATATGAACGAATATACACTCCAATAGGCCTCCAAATATTAAAAATTATCTCAAAATTATATGTTCTTTTCTTTTAAAAAATAAATCTTTTAAAATTCGGTTTTTACTCTCTTTAAAAAGCCTTTTTTTTTTTTTTTTTTTTTTTTTAAATCTTTTATTGCATAAAATTCTTGTTCCGCCTTGACTCAGACGTTAGTGTATGGCCTAATAGAGCTTTTCTTTCCGTCGGGGAGGAGATCTAAGATTTAACCTACCATTGCTGTAAAAAATGCAGATTTAATATATATATATATATATATATATATATATATATATATATATATATATATATATATATATAGAGAGAGAGAGAGAGAGGGAAGAGGGAAAAATATTATAATTAAATAATTAAATTTATCATTCTTTTTAATTTTTGTAATAACTCATAATTTAACATGGTATCAAAGTAGAAGTCTTGAATATGAACTTATTTATGTAATTCAAGAAATTTAAGCTTACACGTGAAGAAAAATATTAATTAAATAATAAAAATAATTTTTTCTTATATATTGAGATAAGTAATAATTTAGCGAAATATTTTTATTTTTTTAAATAGAAAAAAATCTACCGGTTGGTATATATATATATATTTTTCGGTTGGTATACATTTTAAGACCATAATTAAGTTGATAGCGATCATATCGATCAGGTCTTAATCGTTCATCCATTTACTTGGCAACCGGAGAAAATGCATTCACTTAATTAATTATAAATATTCAGAGTCCTCCGTGCACGTACGCATGATTAATTCGCAGCCGTCCACATTTCATCATTTTCCTTTGGGACTTGGGGAGCAATGGAGCCTCGCAAGTTGTTGAATTTGTAGTACTAAAAATATATATATATATATATTTATTTTATTGTTAGTATATTTTTGTTTCTAGAAAAAGTCAACTACTCGATCCCCCCCCCACATTCCGCGGCCGCTTCTTTGGGCAACAAAATTTGGTTTTGATTTCATGGTCACCAACACCTTCTCGATCCACCACACGTACTTGAGATATGCGCGCGTAATTCCCGCTCCTTTTTTTTTTATCAACCCCCACAAGAGGCCACAAACCAACCCTTGTAGTCTCCTCCATTCTTCTCTTTAAGCGTTTTCTTTTTCTTATTTTCTTCCCATAATTCTACTCTTCCATGGATCTTCTTTGATCAAGGTACGCCACGTAATTAAGCCTCTCTCTCTCTCTCTCTCTCTCTCTCTCTCTCTCTCTGTTTTCCCATAAGTTTACTCAATTCTATGGCTTTGCTTATTCATGCGACATTCATTGTATGTATCTTGGTTTTGCTTCCTTTTGTTGTCTTTCAAGCATGTTGAAAGACTAATATTTATGTTGTTTTTTTTTTCTTCAATATTTGGCTCATTTTCTTGGTTATCTTCGCATGTACGTAAACAAAGTATATATATATATACATGTTGTTCATTTCTACAAATTTGATGTATCCTATATATATATATATACCGTACGTAAAGAATATTTCATATCTTTCGATCTGCTAGAAAAACTTGGCGCAAAAAGAATTGTTGGTTTATATAATTATATTGATTTTGCTTGAAAACGTACAATTAATTGGTGGGTTTAAGGGTTTGTGAAAATATATGTGGTCTTGGGGGCTCTTTGTTTGCTTGCTTTGTTTCTAATTTTCCTAGGAATTAAGATGATGTCTTGTACTGATGATCAGCTACTTGTCCTGAAGTATATGATATTTTGTGATGGATTTGGTTTCCAAGACTGCTAAAAGAAGGAAAAAAAGTGAGAGAAAAAAAAGAAGAAGGAATTTTGTTGCACGAACTTAACATTTATGATCGAAGGAAAGTTTGAGAGGGGTTACAATAGGGTTTGTTAAGGAGAAAAATGCATTAACAACAGACTCTGTCGCTTTAAGATGGTCGATCTTTCAATGTGAAAGCATTAGAAATTATAAGAAGACCCCTTGATTATGTGGAAATGGTCATCAAGATAAACCAAGAGTGTCGTGTCTACATGCAACTACTCTTTAGAAATATGAATGTATTATTTTGATGTGAGAAGTATTTTTTGGTAGAGTTCATATTTGAAAAATGTTTTGTTTCTTGAATTGTTTGATAATGGTTTGAGAGAAGTGTGTTTTTCATTTTGAAAATAAAAAAATGGTTTTATTATAGCACATTTGAACTAATTAATTCTAATAGTAAAACTATTCTAATTGGGGGTTTTAAACATATTGTTTTTAGTTGTGTATATGATTTCTAAAAGTAATCTTTTTAAATAATTAGTTATTTAATTGATTGAAAATGACTAAGTAAGAAAAAAGAAATTTCATGTAAAACTATCATACTATACAAAATAGAGGATAAATAGCAAGAAACAAATGAGAAAATTAATTAATTAATCAAAGAACAAAAAGAGTAATAATAATAGTTTCACTATTCTGTTTAAATATTCTTTTTTAATGATTTTTTCATTTTTTTCTTTATTCATCCATTAAAATAAGGTAAGTAAAAATAAAATTTAGTGAGTAAATAGTGCTCACCAAATTTGATGATCACTGTTCACACTCACAATATATTTAAGCAATTTGGCGAGCTAGATGCAGAGCATTTTAGACTCGTTTTAACATTTTGGCTAGTCGGATAAGAGTTCTCTAACACTATAGTCCACGTAAGACTTATCATTTTAGTTACTAAAGTAGCATACGTGACCCTCATTTCCGTAACATATGAATTATCACGTGAGCTTATGGAGAAATTATTGTAAAAGCTGTAGTACGTACCAATTTTTTTACACCAAATATGTATAGAACTATGAGAAACGATGAAGATTTTTTTTTTGTTTTATAAACATGCTTAGATTAATTTCTTAGATCTCAATTGTGCTAGTCTCATTGCTCTTTTGAAAATGCATGCAGGTTTAATTTTGTTTAATTTTCTTTGCTGAGACAGCCAGGAATATATATATGGCAACTACAAAAGGGAAAGACAGTAGCAGCCTAGGGAAGGAGAAGAGGGTCACATCCCCTCCAAATTCTCGCACCACCATCACAAAATGTCGTCCCAAAACACCCACCACAAGCACTGTTCATCACAAGGCTTCCTCAACTACAACTGAAAAGCAAGTCCCAAGATACCTCCGGCCAACGATAAGCTCACGCCATGATCAATCTCTAAGGTACGTGAAGAAATCTGGCCCCGAGGCAACCAGTCTCAATCGGAGAAGATCTTTCGAGACAGCATCGCCGCCGGCTTCCAGGCTACAAAGTTCAATTGCCTCCCCCAGCCCTCGAGAGAGAACAATAACAGTTCGTTCTGCATCGTTTTCACAAAAAACCACTAGTTCTCTAAAACCCGTTGTAGAGAGGACTTCCAAAACCCCCAAGGCTGGAAAATCGCAGCTGTCATATGCAAGGGTAACGAAGAAGAGCACGAGTACTCCTCCTGCCACTAAGAAGGAAACTAATGCTTCTGCTTCGGCAATAGCTCCACAGGATGTGGATATAACGGAAAATTTTAGTCTTGATACCGAGCAAGATGATGAAGAGTTTTTGGTTCATGAGGTTGAAGACATTAATGTAGAGGTGGAAGATCCTTCTGAAGTAGCAAAATGCGAAAATGATGAGCTTAGTAATGTTGCAGACTCTGAGGTTAACAAAGGTGAAGATGAGAAAGTCAAGCTTTGTGACATCCCTGAAGTTCCAGAAGAAAAAGGGAATCAAACTGCTGATATTGATGAATCTGGAGATAAATTACATGAAGAAAAAGCTGAGAATCAACCCGAAGGAGAAGAGAATATTGGGAGCAATGAGATTCACCTAGAAGAGAGTAGTGTGGCAAGTGATCAGGCAACAATTGATCAGGTCAAAGAAGATAAAGGAGAAGAAGGTACTGCTGAAGACAAAGAGTCTGTGGATGAAAACAAGCGTGAGGAAAACTTGGAGGATGAGAAAGAAGCGGTGGATGGGGGAAGCGAGGAGCCTATTTTGAAGGAAGAAGAAAATGTGGAGGGTGTCAGCGTTGAAGAAACAAAGTCAGAAGTGGCGGCGGATAATATAGAAATATCATTCAAGGAAGAACAAAATCTCGATGGTGGCGTTGATGCAGTTACAAAGCCCGAGGAGGCGAATAGTACTACGGCAATGTCATCGAAGCGGCAAGTGGGATCGGCCGGGAAAAAGGAATCTCCTCCGGCGTATAATGATGTTATTGAGGAGACTGCAAGCAAGCTATTGGAGAAGAGGAAGAACAAGGTGAAAGCACTGGTTGGGGCATTTGAGACTGTCATAGACAAAGAAGCCTCATCCAAATGAAACACCCCCCATGCACGTACGTCGTTTGGCTGGGGACTATGTTTGTTAATTAATTTTCCGTACAGTTTGATAATATTGTTGTATTAATTATTAATTGCATTTCAGTGTATGAATCATGCATATATAGTATAATCTATAAATAGTCCCTTTAATTTGCCATTCTTTACCTTATTATTGCTTTTAATTAAATAGTAATGCTTGATACCATTAGGGTTCGTTTGAATGTTCGATTTTTTTTTTTTTTTTTGAATACCGAGACAACTTATTTTTTGAAATTATGTTTAGATGATTTAAAAAACTTGAGAGATAAAATTAGAAAAAATTAGATAAAATTTGACTAGAGTTTAAATTCTAAAAAACAACCCAAACATGTTTTTGAAAAATAATAAAAAAAACAATTGTTGTCAAAACATGCCCTTACTTTTTTTGGATTTTCATCATAAAAAAATAATGTGGGATGGTAAAAATGTAATTTTGCCTTTAACATTTACTCCTTTATATTACTTATTTTGTCATCCCACGTCACTTTTAATTTTCCGGATAATTCCAAAAATAGTAATGGTCTCGAGTATTACTTTTTTTAAAAAGGGATTTGATTCCTGCACTACACCATCACAACAAGTGTACAACAACCCCTCACATGAAGGTGGACCCAAGTGTGTGGGGCCCACCCTCATGTGAGGGGTTGTTGTGCACTTATTGTGTTGGTGTTATAAATCTAACATTTCTCTTTTAAAAATACTTACATGAAAAACCTGTTCTTTTTTCCATAGGAAGAACTAATTAATTTCTTTTTCTCTTGATATTTTTTATCCCCATAAACGGTTTATTCTTGTTCTATTTCCCCATATAGGCATATATATTGCCATTCATGTCATGGAATTGCTTTTTTAGTATTGAACTGACAAACTTTATACAGTAAAAATTAATCATACGTGGAAATTAACCGCCCGTTAAGGTTCGTTTGGGTTTACAATTTCAAAAAATGCGACTTAAAAATAACGATTTTAAAATATGCAATTTGAAAAAAGTGATTTTTAAAAACGAAGTTAAACATTTGGCAAAATCGCAGTTTGCCATTTAAAATCGTAAGTTAGTCTTTAAAATTATGCGTTTTCAAAAAAGCATCTCCTTAGTTACGATTTGAAAAATAAGTTTTTTACGTTTTTAAATCGCAATTTTTTAAAAGTACAATTCTCAAACGATTTATTCTCTACGATTTGATTTAAAATCGCACTTTTTATCTACGAAAACGTACAATACTTACGGTGTGTGTGACATAAGCCATTCTTTCTCAAAATTTCTCTCTCATCTTTTTCAAAACAAATCGTTTCTTTAGAATTGATGCAAAGTGTTTATATAACTTGCGTAAAAAGCATTTTGACTCTAGAGATACATTTCATACTAGGTTTCAAATAACATGTAACTTGGAATTTTTTTTTTCCCCAAGAATAATTAAAACCCCAGTGTATAACTATATGTCATTTAAATTCAGTGATATCTAATGATAATGATAAAAAATAAAAAATAAATAAAAAATTTAAATTTTACCCCTTATTTTTTTTTAATTTTGGCCTCCCAATTTTTTTTTTTCCTTTCAATTTGGCCCTCCCAAATTGGGGATGCGGGCTCCGCCCTTGGTTTCAACCCAAGTGTAAAAGTAGATGCATGCAAGTACAAAATAATATGGATTTACATAATAATATTGTTGAGTGTTTAACCGTTAACGTGACGTGTTTTACGTAGCTTTTCATGTCAGATACTTTAAAAAAAGAAAAGAAATGTAAACCACTTAAAAACAACATGTGATCAGTGCGCTTGTTTGACATATACACGATAAATGAGTGTGAAAAATAGTATTATTCTAGAAGAAAGAATAATGTTACTCTTCAAACTTATTTATCACACTTATTTTATTTTTCAAAAAGTTGGCTCTCATAAAAAAAGGGGAAAAAAAAAAAGGAAAGTTGGTGAACTGATATGTTTATCTTGCTTAAGCTCAGTTTGGTATTTAAGCTCATGTTATGTTTCTTGGTCATTCAAGGTTCTTCCTAGATAGAATATTATTTGTATAATACTCTAGTAAAACAAAAGAAACCAATTTTTTTGAATTCAAATCGAGAAAGCTAGACTCACACAATAAACTCAACAGACACCAAGCATTTGCTCATGGAAAATGACCAAATTTACAAAGACAAATTAATCCACATATTTAAAGCTTTTCTTTTTCTAGAAAGATAAAATATTCTAAATCCTATGCGGTAGCCAGCTAGAATTTAAGACCGTACCTTAATTCAGACGATCCAACAAAGAGAGAGATAGAGAGATGAGAGTACTACCTGAGATGGAAATTAAAAGCCGAAGAAAGACTAGCTAGATTCCTGAGAGAGAGGAGTTGTTCTAGCAGAGAGAGGAGCTGTGCGGTTTGAAGTTCAGAGAGAAGGAGAAGGTCGAATGCGTATGGGTTGAGCGTAAAGGAAAGTTGATCGATCTGCGGGTTGAGCGAGAGTGTGAGAGCGAAAACTGCATGGTTTATGATAAACGAAACTTTTAACCATCATTTTCGATCGCACCGAAAAATATTTTTCATAAAACATTTTAATATTTCGAAACAAACCAAGCTAGCCTTAATTTGGTTCATAAATCAAGTTTGTTTTTGTTGAACAATTTATCTTGATCAATAATCACCCGGCCTGTGAGTTGTCTTTATTACTGATGAAACATTAATAATTACAATTGCAGCAAATCGATATATATATATATATATATATAACCCCAAGAAACTCAAAAAACAATTTGTTCTTTATCACACTTCCAATTTCTTCGTATATATATGTATACCTATTTGTCTTCCCTAGAACTCATCGACCACCTTAATAATAATTTGAACGAAAAATTAAAAGACCAACTTGAAAACGATCGAGTACTAATTCCCCTTAATTGTCGCGTTTGAAACTAATACCTCAATCTCGTACTGTAACTTAATTAGCTGATCCAAAGAAACCTGTCTTTCAAACCGAAGCTGCCGACGGAAGTTTGCAATGAAAATCTCCGCCCTCTTATCAATATCATCGTCCGAACCAAAACTGCTCGCTCGTTGAATCCCAGTCGTCACCGAACGATCTCCTTGCAATTTGTCATCCTCGATGCATCCATGCAAGCCCAGCCGGTCGTCAAAGCTTAGCCGGCGGCTATAGGAAGATCTACCGACAGTCGAACGCAAGCACCATAGCCTCACGTTGAAGGTAAGCAAAAGTTTGAATTTCTTCACTGCCTTCTTGAGGCGACGGCCTATCTCTACCCAGCTCTCTCTACCCATTTCTTGGTTTTTCCACACCTTGTTGAAGTGAAACTTAGTTTGGTTCAAATATGCGTGGATTTTAAGCTTTTTATAGATGAAGTGAGTGATCGAATTCTTGGTAGCTAGCTAGAGAGCGTGTTTGAAATGATTAGTGTATAATTACCTTGGAGTTTCATGGAAGCTTGGGTGACACGACTGACATTCGCTGTCATCACTGCTGAATCAGTATTCTTATTAAGTAATTAACGGGAAACTTTACTTAATCTATTAACTTCTATCTATTACATTTGTAATTATTCTTATAAATTTTAAAAACTTTCAATTTAGTGTATTTATCGTTCAATTTTTTTTAAGTTCAATCGTCTGTTAGGATTATCCCGTTAAATCCTAGCAATATTAATGGAGTGTCAAACTTTTCAAAATACTCTTCATTGTTTTAAGGAAAGAAAAAAAAAATTGCATGAAATTAAGCGTTGGTCAGGATTTAACTGAATTCGCAAAAATACCCACATTTGAATCTTTGAAATTATATATATATATATGTTAAAAACGGTATTTTCAAAATTTTGACAGAATTTAACGAAAATTCTTATAAAATAGTAAAATTAAAAAATAATGAAAAGATTCATACATTAAATTAAGAGTTTAAAGTTTAAAAAAATAATTATAAAAGTGACGATGATTCAAAGGATATAGTGAAGTTTTTACCCGTGTGTGTATATCTATAAAACATTCTATGACTGTACGTTATGTTTGGGTACGTAACGGCTGAGCTGTCAAATAAATTAATAGTACTTTTTCAGTCAAGAAAATGGTCTCAATTATATACTTGCTTATATAAGTTTTGCTCCGTAAGAATTTGGAAAATTATGTCGGCAAAGACGTACGTAAGCACGATCGAGTCCACGACGTCGAAGAAGCCGAATGTGAGCGTGATGAGACTGAAGGAGAAGAGTCTACCGGCCGTTCAGATCGAGGAAGGTCAGGGTTCTCGGCCGCTTGCTCCCCGGTTGCCGGAAACAACTTTCGCCAGTGATTCTAGAAAAAAGAGTTCACATTTGCATTGTATACTTATAAAACATGATTAGTTTATTTTATCAAACATCTTATAATTAATTAAGCATACAAACGCACGCTACTGGAATTCCAAACTTGTGTATATATATATATATTAAAGTTAAATAGAAATTAAACTATAGTTTTCTTTGTAACTGCTCATGCTGACCATGGAGAAGATGGGATGATGATGATGATGATGTAGGAGATAGCCAAAGCTGTGCATTTTTCACCTTGGACACTCACGAGTACATGCACCTGTATTGACACACTCACGTCCCCAATATTGACTGTCACTTTCTTTGTCGCCAAATCTATAGAATTAATATATCATCTCATTCCTGCACGAAATTAGCCAGAAACATCACATGCAACATTAAACTGGCTTTGCAATTAATTTGATAGCTCATGCATGAACGACCGTCTCGCCGCCAACGATCTCCAAACGACTTCACTAGATCGATCAAGCTCACTTCCAAGGTTTGCTTTGTGCATGCCGCAGATCTTCACCCTTTTAATCTACACATTAAAGTCTTATCAACAGTTATCTTGCCCGAGCTCACACTCAAGTTTCTAGTTGTTGCTGCACCGGATCACTTAAAAAATTTCGAGAAAACAAAAAAATAATTGTTTTATTTTCAAACTCAAGCTTCCGGCCACCTTAACTTTGAGGGGATATAACACTCTGCCCAAACATGTACCAAATATCTTACAAATTACTGATTTTTTAAGCCCATAAGAACAATAATATGCAACTGGATCCGGCTACTATGCGGTACTAAAAAGTACCGCATATCTGCGGTAGTTTTTACACCGCATCTCAGCCGTAGAACAGAAACATTTTGCTTTTTTCTTTTTCTTTTTTTCTCTCTCTTTCATTCACAGCTTCCGCAGGAAACCAAAACTGTGCCAAACACAAGGAACAAATGCTCATAAGCAGATCATCTTTAAATAGGTTTTGTGACTCTCAGAAACTAGCAACTTTGAAAGAGAGAAGTGATTGATCATGGGGAAAAGTGGAGTGAAGCTTCTGGGTGCATGGCCAAGCCCATTTGTGATGAGGGCTCGGATTGCCCTTAACATCAAAGCTGTTGAGTATGAGTTTCTTCAAGAGACTCTTCAAGCTTCTTCTCCAATCCAATCCTGTCTACAAGGCCTTAGTGAGGGAAAATCATTGCGGGTTTAGAGAAAATAAGGGATTTTGATAGGTTGCTTTCTTGCTTGTTTTGGTTCCTACAAAGAAGGAAACAAGGTTGGAACAACGTTCAGCCTCGTGACCACCAAGTGTTTGTTTGTTCTCAAGCTTTCATTTTTACGGTTTGGTTTGGTGTTTTGCCTTGACCCTTTTGGTTGGTCGCTGAGAATATGCTGGAAAAGAAAGAAAAATGAAAACGAGTTTTGAAGCTTTTTGTTTGGAGAGAAATCTACGACTGAGATGCAGTGTAAAAAGTACCGCAGATATGCGGTACTTTTTAAAAAGTACCGCATAGTAGCCGGATCCTATGCAACTTCCTATATGCGCTAGAAAAAAAGCAATTGAGCTCTTTTTAAAAAAATTATTGGCGCTCTTTAGGCTTCGTACGTAATAGGTGGGTATACGTTTATTTATTTATTTGTGGTATTGTACTATCAATAACAAAAGGGAAAAATAAATCTAACACGTAAATCTTCTTCCTGAATTGATTTAACACGACACCAATAACATATATATATATATATATATATATATAGCGATCTAAGAAAATGTTTAAATTACACATCTAGGAGGGTCTCCTAGTGCATGGCCCTTTAGCTACTAGAGTACCAAAGATTCTTAAGAGTAGGGGTGTGCAAAACTCGCCAGTACCCGCGAACCCACCCCGCCCCGCACCAATTCGCCCCGTCAATAACGGATATAAGACATTTCTAAAAAAGTGCGGATCCTAAATATGCTAACCCGTGATTTATGAGGCGGGTTGCGGTATTAAATTTTTTCCCACCCACACACCCGCCCCGCCCCGCAATCCCTTTATACTCGTACCATCAAATTTTTTCCAAAAAAATTATAAGAGTCATGACAAGGGGTGTGCCTTTGATTTCATCAAAATTTTCCCAAAAAAATTGTAAGAGTCACGAATAGGGGTGTGCCTTTGATTTCATCAAATTTTCTCCAAAAAAATTATAAAAGTCACTTCTAGAGTCACGAATTGCCCATGTTGTGTACCTTTGATTTCATTCAATACAGTTTTGCACTATCCATTTCATCTCTATTCTTATTCCATTCTCATATACACTTCAATCTCTACAGTCTCACATACACATACCCATTCAATCTACAATCACAAAAAAGAATAAAAAGTTATTTATAGTTGGGTTTGTTGGTAATTTTGGTTCTTTCTCCTTGTTCTTGTTTGCTAGTGAGGTTGATTCAATTGAGATTTTCAAATTTTGAACTGGGTTTGCAAGATTGGAAATTTTTTTTTTGGTTTTGGGCGAAAAAAAAAGAAGAAGAAGAGGAATACCCGAACCCGCATGAACCCGTCCCGATCCGCACTACCCAAGGCCCATCGGGTTGACTATTCACTATGCGGGTTGCGGGTCTCGATTTTCAAACCCGTTCACTGCGGGACGGGTAGTGAAAAACATGCAAATCCGGCCAAATCCGGCCCGTGCCCACCCCTACTTAAGATTAGAGTAGGGTTTGGATGATTAATCTATTGTGGGTTTCTATGATTTTTCTTTTTAATTTTTAACTAGATCTAGCCTTTTTTTTTTGTTTTGTTTAACGTTGTCATTTAATAGACAACGGCATTAAATTAGAGTCGTTTCTTAAAGGACGACATTCAAAAATTAACGTCGTTTTTGTTAAAGGACATAAAGATATTTACATCATTTAACAGTAAACAGCGTTAATTCTTGTTGCTTGACCTTTAAACGACACAAATATTTTTTCCCTACCATTGGTATCACGTCACATTTCAAATAACGATGACCATTTGTCAACATTTATTTCCCTCATTTATGTCGTTTCTTAAAAGTTGACACTAATTCTCCCTTCTTCTTCACTTTTTTTTTTTTTTGGGTAATTACATTTTCCCCCCATATACTACCAAAAAATGCACTATGCCCTCATGAACTACCAACTTGACCGAAAATGAGCATTCAACTTCCACTGTTACGTACATTACCCCCTTCCGTCAGTCTTCCTGGTTAAAATAGACGGTCAAAGACGGTCAACGGTCCTAGCCCTTTTTATCCCCCGTTTTGCCCTCAGCTGCAGTGGAATGAAGAAAAAAATAAAAAGAACAAGAAAAAAGAAAAATAATTCATAAAAAAGGAATCAAAAGACAAGCTTCTTTCATTTTCGAAGCTTGTCTTCCATTTCTCTTCCAAACTTCAAACAGCCCTAGAGAGAAGGAAGAGCCGACTTCCAGAAAGAAGAAGGAAAATGTCTTGTTCAATGAATAGCGAAGCAACCTCTGTGGAGCCCATGTGTCGTTGTGGACTTCCGGCACCTTTGAAGACCTCCTTCACTGAGGATAATTTCGGCCGGTTGTTCTACGGTTGTGTTAACTTTGAGGTGAGAATTATTTTTAATAGATCTGTAAATTTCCTCCGTGATTTGAGGATGTGATGGGTTCTTCACTTCTATTTGTAGACAATGGGTAATTTTTTAAGGGTTTGAAAGTTTAGATCTTAGGTCTGGATTCTTGTTGCTGGATTATTATTAATTTTTTTTTTGTTTCTTTTTTTTTTTGGACAATGGATAACTGAAGTTGAGCTATTTTTTAAGCTTCTGAAGTTGAGCTTTTTTTTTTAGAGTAATATAGTTATATATTTCGATTATCCAAATTGGATTCGTTATATTTTATGTCTTGCTGTCGATGTAACAACACTGTTTATGGAAAGAGATGGATGATTCACGATATTGTACTAAACTAGAAAACCCTAGATGTTTTTGTTAACATCTACGAACTTTTCAAGATATTGTACTAAACCAGAAAACCCTAGATGTTTTTTTTTAACATCTATGTCCCTCTAATTTGATAGTATGATGAGATTGGATCTAATCTCAAAGCTCAACTCAGTTCTCTTATGTTCCTGTTTTTTTTCCCACATGGATGGTCCAATGTTGTGCACTAACAGTTGAAAATAGCATGTAATATTGGTGCAATATTGATGGATTTTTCAAAACTAATAAACTAATAAACTAATCCTCGTTTATTTTTATGGCCTGTAATTTGAATAGGCCGGTCGCTCTTGTGGATTCTTCTAATGGAAAGATAGTGACATGTGTGACCATGCTAAACGAGTGATGGGTCGTTTGCAACATAGGGACGCGATGCTGAACAAAGAGGTTATAGAGTTGAAGGTCAAGCTAGAGATTGAAGCAATTCGATATGACATGCAAGTGAAAGTTTCAAAGACAACTAGTCGTCTTTTGGCATTTTCTTGGATTTTTTGTTGTTGTCTTTGTAGCTGTATTTTGGGGCCAGTATCATGGTGCAGGACATTTGTACTACAAACGGCTACCATGAAACAAAATGGCTTGTGTATTTGTAATTTTGGAACTTTGTAATGACTAGTTCATTGGGGCCAGTATCTAGTGATGACTAATGTATTTGTAATCTTTGTAATGAGTAATGGCCTTTTTGCTCTATGAAATGGGATGTTCATTTTGGAACTTTGTAATGACTTAAGTATTTGTAAACTATGTAATGAGTAATTGTAATATCCAAATTTTTTTTATAATAATAATTATATATATATATATATATGTACATATAACTTATTAAGTAAGTTAACTTAATAAGTAAGTTGTAGAAAAAAAAAAAAGAGGAAGCAACTTGCACGGCAAGTTCTTTTATTATTTTATAAATTCTTCTTCTCTCTCTCTTTCTTGGTCTTCTTTTTCTTTTCACTATTCTTCGTTCCTTCTTCTTTCTTCTTCTACCCGAGAACAGAGAGGGGGACTTGAGAGGAGAGAAACAGAGGCGAGAGAGTGAGATACAGAGAGTGAGAGCCGGAGATTTAGAGAGAGAAGCAGAAATCGGGAGATAGAGAGAGAGAGATCAGAGAGATGTTGAGAGAGAGATGAGAGTCTAAGAGAGAGAGAGAAAGAGACCGAACGGAGAGGGAGCCGAAGGGGAAGAAGATCGGACCCGATCTTTCGGTGGGTGAGCTGGGTTGACACCGGCGACATGATTTCCGGTGAAACCCGGAGGAAAACCGCGACCCATCGAGCCTGTAAACCGGGAGGAGCTTCGATTGTGAAGCCCGTAGACCCGATGCAGTCCGTAGCTCCGGGAGGTCCGATCCTCCATGTCCGGCGGCCAGACGCCGATTTCCGGCGAGCTAAGGCGACTTTCCGGCCGATCCACGAAGCCTGAAGCCTCTGACCCGAAAACCCGACCCGGTGACCCGACGACCCGAGAGGAAGACCCGGTTCTTCTTGTGCAATTCCGGCGAATTTCCGGCGACTACCAGCAGCTTTTCGGGTGGATTTCTGATTAAGTCCTCAAGGTATATGAATCCTATAATTTTGGTGGATTATTTTACTAATTGATGAATTAGGGTTTGATTAATTAGGGGGGGGTTCTTAATTGATTATGCTTCGGCTGTACATGGTTCCAGAATTGATGAATTTAAACTGATTGTGTGGGTTTTGTGTGGGCTGTTTATTGATTTGGGAGCTGTGATCTTGTTTGATGAACTTGGTTTTGTAAGGGAGGTGTTCGGCCATGCCCTGACTTTGGATTTGCTGTATTTTCTGTCCTTATCCGGTTGCTGGAGTCGAGTAGTAGAGATCGTTTGTTTTGAGTACTGAGAAATCTCAGCGGGTGTGTTAAACTGTGGAGGATTTTTTCTGTGTGTGTATTTGGGCTTATTGTGATTTTGGCTATGTGGTTTGAAGTTAAAATTGTCTCTGTTGTTGACTATGATGGAAGGATTTGTAGGGTTGGTTTAGTTACCTGTTTGGACCGATTCAGTGAATAGGTGTGTGAAATGAGTATCGGCCGTGTCCCCTGTTTTGATTTAAGGTTATGAGGAGTGATATTGTGGTCCCTGTGTGTTGGTCATGGCTGAAATACTGTCCTTTGGTGATGGGTATTCTGATTTTGAGGTTAGAATAGCTGAATGAATATTTAAGTGTATTTGTATGTTAGTAAGCGGATCAGTGATGAATTTTTAAAGAATAGATTTCCTATGTTGGCTATATGGTGTTTTGGAGATTTGTTTTAGGTTGTTTAAAATAAATAGATATCGGAATATTATTTGGAGATATTTGGCTAGATTATTAAGTGAGATATATCTATTTATTGTGTTAAATTGGAATGGGTTAAATTTAGTTCTAATGGATTGCTAACTGAAATTAAGTCCTAGGGGCTTTTATTGTAGATAAGTTATGATATAAAGTATTATTTGGATTAGTGTAGGTGTGTGTTATGTTTATTTTAATTAAGCTTTAGGCTACAAATTCTAGAATATTCTTCTAAGCTTCTTCTTTCGATTTATTTAGGTAAAAGCTCGATCTCGATGCTAATGGAAAGTCCAGGTAAGGGGATACAACACCGAAAAACCCAACAAGATTTTATTATAAATCTTTTAAAAAAAAAAAATGTTGGGAAATTTTCAAAGCGTTGCTCATGTGATTTTTAATGCCAAACTTTATTACTCATATGATATTGTTTAAGAATTTTGAGCGTAAATCACAGTTTTGGTTAAGAGCATTTTTAAGAATTATGATTTATGCATAATTATAGTTATGAGTAAGAGCATTTTTAAAGATATGATTTATGCATAATTAAAGTTATGATTATGAGCATTTCAAAATTATGAATTATGCATACTCAGAGAAATGATAAAGAGCATTTCAAGAATATGATTACAGAGAATTCCAAAGTATATGATTCTATTCATGAATCCAGTGAATGAAGAAAAGAGATTTTAAAGTTAAGTTCTACACATGACTACAGTTATGAAAACGGCTCTTACAGTTTTGAAATAAAGTATACAGTTAAAGCAGAGCCCACAGTATTACAGAAAACGTTCATGTGCAGTAACCGTTTAACCCTGAGGCACTATTACAGCTAGAATTGGTACCCATAGGGTAGCATGGCAAGCATACCATGTGTTGGTGTGTGCTACCAGCCGAGGTTGGCCTTCACCTAGGGAAGATCCCCAACTCGGAACCGGCTCTCCCCTGTGACGACAGGCTGAGTCCATAGGTCTGTGTGACAAAAGCCAACGTGCTCCGCTCACGGGTAACAGCGATTTAGAGTCTATAAAGGGTTAAACCACAGAGAAAAGATTGAAAAGAAAACAGATAAAAAGAAATTACTGGATCATAATAAACTATCATTTCCATAATAAACTGTCATTTTCATAATAAACTATCATTTCCATAATAAACTGTCATTCTCATAATAAACTGTCATTCTTATATCATTATTCATATTCTACAAATTCTATTTAATTGTTCATATGCTATGCTACCTGTCCTAAAACAATACACTTCATTTTATGAATCATGCTTTAATATGTGTTTTCTTATAAAAACATAACAGCCTAGCATAACACTTCTCAGACAATTTTCATAATTATACTGCTAAACGTCATCATAATTTTTAATATATTCAAAAACACATAAATCATTTAAATAAATTAAAATCAACATACTATTGGTTTAGGTTATAAATCAATTTACATTATGCAATTCATTATAATTGAAATAATTCTTATCAATGAGTAGAATAAATCTGTCATTATGCATGACTAAAGATTATGGCATAAAGGTTTATAGCATGTTTTATTTCCCTGGTGTTGTATTTTCCTTACTAAGTTGTCGAACTCACCCTTTTTCCCTCCACCCATTTCCAGATGACAACAGTATGACGAAGTCTTTTCCTTGTAAGGACATAGACCTCGCTGAGAGCGATAGTTCGTGATGACCGGCCAAACCTTAATATTGTATAGTATGTTTTGTTCTTTTTGGAGTTCATGACCTTGTAAAGGATTATTAATAGAAAGGTTTAATAAAATAGGAGTTCTAAATTTATTTGTTGTAAATGCACGCTTCCATTTAAATGATTTTAGTACTCAAACTCACGTTTCCCTTTTATTCCAAAATGGGGGCGTGACAGTAATGGCTTTTTTGCTCTATGAAATGGGATGTTCATTTTGTTGCATGTGATTATATTATTAGTAGCTATATGAATTTAATTCGGTTGGTAGCTATCCGAATTTATTTTGGTCAGGATTGTCAGTTCATGGTGGTATTGTCACAATCCAAGGTAGTTCATGGTGGCATTGTGACCATTACATGTAGTTCATGGGGAATATGCAAATATTCGGTCAAAGTATATAGCATGCAAATTTTGTATTAGCATCAACACACGACCCATCAATGTGCCTACATAAATCAACATAACCTGTAATTCTCAATTTTCAACCTGTAAGTATCATATGAAAAACTACAGCCACTCAAAATCCAATGAATCAAATTTGGGAAGCTACAACTACAAATTGTTCCTACATAAATGTGCCTACATAAATCAACATAACTGTAATTCTCAATTTTCAACCTGTAAGTATCATATGAACAACTACAGCCAACATAATCAACATAACCAACATAAATCAACATAACATGCATATTACCAATAACTTGTACAAAAAACCAACATAATCAGTTCCTGCATATTACCAATAACTTGTACATAAATCAACATAATCAGTTCCTGCATATTACCAATAACTTGTACAAAAAACCAACATAATCAAGTTTTGTCCAAGTACGACTACAAATTGTTCCTGCATATTACAACAACTTGTACAAAAAACCAAAAATAGTCATTTTCCTTCCATACTTCCAACAACCAACAATAATACAAACTGATACATCAAGCAAAGACAGTCTCCAAAAACCCATCAAGGCTGCCATATTGGTCTTTTTCCCTTGTCTTTTGCTTCCACTCGTTGCATACCCTTCTCCATTGTTGGTACCACCACTCTTGTTGCATTTCTTGCTGGTTCCCGAATGAAAACTCCGCCTGCCTGGCTGGTGCGGTTACTGGTTGACCAGCATCACTTGTGAGGTCAACAGTTGGTATCTCTTTGTTTGGATCGGACTCCTTAAATGTTGCTAACAATCTACCAGACCTCCTGCGAGGTCAACGTGGGCAGTTGTGGGCTTACGAACCTGTGCAACACATGATGAGTTAGAAACTAAAAATCTGTTTACCTATAGGGGTGTAAATCTATATTGACTTACAGCTGTTTGGTTTCCTTTAGGTGATGCCGAGTATGCACTGAGGGAGCTAGAACAGGCTGCACCAAGGGAGCTGGAGTTGTCTTACTCCTTTTGGTAGAAGCAGGCTGCACTGAGGGAGCTGGAATTGTCTTACTCCTTTTGGTAGAAGCAGGCTGCATATGCAACATACAAATTAGAAATAACTTATATTTGTAATAACTGCACTCAACTTAATGATACCTACACCAACAGTAGTATATGCATGTCTCCTTTTGGGCCTTGAAATAGGTAGTGCAGACGCGGACGACTGTGTAGGCTGTGAAGCATCAGGAACTGGCTGAGAAGGCATCTGAACACAAAAGAACTAAAGTTAGTAAAATCATTAACTCGATTGGCAATGACATTTGATTATAAGCATATATAAAACCGAAAACAGACTTACATCATCAAAGCTCAACTCCGTTGCAGTACTTGTGGGTACACTTACTCCTGAGCTACTACGAGTGGACACTCTCTTCCTCCTAGTGCAAGTCCTGGCGTTGTGGCCAACCGCTCTGCACTTCGAGCATCTCATGGTTACACCACCTTTCCTCATGTAATATGGATTTTTTGGCTCCTCCGGACCCCTTCTCCTAATCTTCTTTGGCCTTCTTGGGTAGGTCTAACAATAGGTGGATCCACTTTATCTTGGCGGTTCTTATCCATTGGTCCTCGCTTGGCACTGGGTATATATTGGGTCGTATGCCTTCCTGTAATTTTCGACACTGTAATACTGATGTAGGTACTGCTCAGGCTTGGATGAGTTATGTAAGATGGCTGAGATGGCATGTGGGCATGGAATGCCAGTCATGTCCACTGCATGCACCCACACCTACGATGCGCCAGGTCGACGACAAATGTGCCATAACTGCACTCAACTTCGTATAGTCCATCCCAGCATAATGTGCAGTGCACTCTACAGCATCCTTTCCACATTGTTCCAACTTCGCCACTATCTTCGGGCACCATTCCCCAACATACTCCCTAATTCTCTGCCTTTTCTTCTGGTACCGCCTCATCAACTTCTTCCTGATCATCTCTAGCATGGTAAGGATTGGCTTGTCCCGTGCTTTGATAATATACGAATTGAAGCACTCACAGAGGTTGTTCATTACCAAATCGCACTTCGGGCCTACGTCGAAATAAGCCCTAGCCCAGGTATGTGGGTCAATCTTCTCCAAGTAAGCATGTGCAGCTGACTCATCCTCTTCATCGCAGCCATTTCCTGGTCAAATCCATGAATATTATAGGCTGAAGCTGCCTTCCACAACTTATCCTTCAAAACCAATCCTTATGCCCATCACCCCTAAAGTTCACATATAAATGTCTCAGACATATGCGATGCGGGGCGTTGGTAGCACATCCTTGAAACTAGGAATCAACCCTAGGCACAAAACAACATAATACAAATAAATAATAATAATAATAAAAATCAGTGAAAAATTATGAAGAAACAACAATATTTAATATTGAAACTAAGCAAAGTAACATACCTTTTGCCTATCAGAGATGAATGTCCACCCATACTTCCATTTGGACCAAGGTCAGCCACCAATGTCTCTAGAAACCAACTCCAACTGTCCTTATTTTCAGCTTCAACCACAGCCATGGCAATGGGATAAAATGTTGTCATTGGGATCTCTCCCAACAGCTGCCAACAGTTTCCCTCCATAGCGTCCCTTGAGAAAGCATCCATCCACACCTATCACAGGCCTACAAGCTGTCTGAAACCGTCTTTGCATGTTCCAAAGCATATACAACGTAGAAAGTAGGTGGACATCTAAAGTAGGTCGTTCAACTTTCATCAACATTGTACTCCCTCTATTTGTTTGCCTAACCGTTGCACAATTTCCCATAGCGCTTGTACTGCTCTTTGTGTTTACCTTCTATAATTCTTGGCTTTCACCTTAGCCTGTACAGTTGCCTAAAACTGACATCCACATTCCATTTCCTGTTTACATCGTCATGGAGAGCTGTAAGTGGATAGTTTGCTGTATCTTGAATTTGTGGAACATCCTGTCCGCAATCCACCTAGAAGTTACAATTGAGGACTTGTAACATCTTGTACACCAGTGCTCAGGGTTCAGTGACTTAAGTATAAAAGTCATCTCACCCCGGTACCAATGAACCATAAACTCTCCAAGGAAACCCTTGGCATTATTCCTGCAGACTCCAATGATTCCGGTCCCCATCATTTTTGTGAATTAAACATCTTTCCCTGAACAAATTGTATTCCCTCACAGCTTTCCTAAATTGAGCTGCTGACTCAAATGACATGCCCACATCCAAATGCGGGTCTTCCATGTCCACATCTTCGAATTGAGAAACCTTAGTAACATACCGAACCCCACTAGTCGCCTCAACTCCTCATCACTTTTAGGAGGACTTACCAAAACATCACTTCTGGCCAAATTAGAGGATACCTCATCCTCTTCCTCATCATCCAACAATTTAGACGGATCGCCTAACCCACCAACATGAGTCCTATCTTGTTGGGCTGCCTCTTCATGGCCACCATCACCACCCTCCTCCTCAGGAATCACACCCTCCTCAGAATCACCCTCCTCATCAAAATAAGAATCACTATCTTCTGATTCGTCAGGTACATCCCATGCATCGTTCTCATCATCACTCATCAATGCCCTCCAGTATGGGTCATTTACATCATTCATCCTCCTTTCCTCAACTCCATCATCCTCACCCTCTTCAACCTCACTCACATTTGTGACTAATTCATTAGCAGACTTTGAAAAAGCAACAATGTATAGCACAACAAGTTTATGACCTAAAAATACATCAGCCATTTTCACAACATCCTCATTGAGGTTAACAAAACTAACCCGTCTTCTAATTCTTTACCGGCCTCACAATAGTAAACAAGGTCACCTGGATGGTATCCAAATTTTTTAACTACAGTTTCGATCTCAAAAAATGACAGACGATCCAGTCATAAGGTTCTTCATACAACCCTATATTCCCACCAACATACGTGCACCTATGTCGCCGGTCAAACCGGCCCCCATAATGAACCCTAAAAATCACATCATTGCTTGCCATTGTATATGCCGGCTGCTTGACACTACACATATAAAATATAAACTAATATGAGTATTTACTAATATGTGTATGAGTTGCTTGAATTCATTTCTGTGTTAACTTAAGTTTTTAAGAATTTTTTTTTTTGTTGTTAGGGCAAATTTTTACTACATGTGCTTACCTATCATCTTCATATATATGAAAATATCATTATGTTATCAAACCCTAGATTAGAGGTATTTTTATTAACTCCAGGTCTAGTATACATATATTTCTGGAAAAGTAAAAAGTCAGTCAAAGTGTTTATTAATTGTTAATGCTTATAGAAGCAGTACTGTACTTTAGATACAAAGTAAAATTTCAAGTTGTAAGATTCTATAGAAGCAGTACTTTAGATACAAAGTAAAATTTCAAGTTGTAAGATTTATAGAAGCAGTACTTTAGATACCTAATTGTGATTATTTAATGGATTAATTGTTAAATCTGTTCTAAACAATTAAATAAACTCATCAGGTTGAACGAAATGTAATCTACACATTTTAGACAATTGTGGACCATCCTATTTTGACCTTTTCCCCCTTTACGAAGACATTCGGGACCACCTAAGAGAAGAGGATAAATATAAACAAACAAAGTTGTGGACCACCGAAACATATTTTTTAGTACAAAACCATCCTATTCCCAACGTTTTCCCCATTACAAAGACATTCGGGACCACTGACAAAGGGAAAACACGACAACCGTGCAAGACCACTACAGGAAAAAAAATCAAAAAAAGCAACAAAAAAGTTAAACAATCAACAAAACCATCGACTTTATCGCACAAAACAACAACAACCACACAGAATGTCGGAGTGAAATTTTGCTTTCACTCCGACTTCGACAACAACAACACACTTTCTTATTTTAATGAAAAAGTGAAAGTCGGCCGATACCTGAAACAAGGGTGACCTTTAAGTGCGAATCTGGGTTTGTTCCAATTTTTTTGTACGAATCCGCCGTGCGTCAGGTTCGAAGTGCAAGTCTTTGGTTCTAGAAGATTTCTAGGGTTTCTAAGTGTAGAAGACGGGTTGTGCGCGCTCAGTGAGTTAGGTCACTCTTTGTCTTAGTTCTTCACGGGGCATTTCAGGTTTTTTGGATGATAAAGTAAGGGCATATTCGTAATCTAACACCCATCATTTACAATTTCGAACGGTATATTTAGGGAGGGTAATTTCGTCCTTCATTCCACTGCAGCTGAGGGCAAAACGGGGATAAAAAGGGCTGGGACCGTTGACCGTCTTTGACCGTCTATTTTAACCAGGAAGACTGACGGAAGGGGTAATGTGCGTAACAGTGGAAGTTGAATGCTCATTTTCGGTCAAGTT
>JAJPGS010000818.1:0-65341 GCA_028654335.1 Alnus rubra
CAGGCTAAAGCCCTTAGAAATTAAAGTCTCGTAATTCCCCTCAAAAAAGGCATTATGCAACAAAGCCTAACACACGATATAGCGGTTTTTTCACCGCTTACAAAATGATTGTATGGTTAGACGGTTATTAACCGCTCGCTTGTACGTACGCCAAGTTAAACGTTGTAAGCATTTCACAAATTTGTTTGCTTTTGTTCAGTACTGTATATATAGTGCTATGCATCAAGAAATTTCTTTACTGCAATACAAAATCTTTGAAGTTTCAGGATTTTCCGCTGCCTAAGAACAAAGACAAAGAGTCCTAAGAAACAAAATTTCGTTTTGTTTTCTTATTTAATGCAAAAACAAGCAGGTGAGAGAGACCAGCTGTTGTAGCAAGTCCTATAAATCATATATACATAGCATGACCCAACCCTATAATTAACACTACAAAAAAAATTGTTTTTCGCCACTTGCAGGTCGCCACGTGTACGGTCACTGTACACGTGGCGAACTGTTGGCCGCGTGCAAGTCGCACGTAAATACACGCGGCCAACCCGGTTGAGACTAACTGCGCAATTAGCCGCGTGTATTTTAATACGCGCGGCCAATTGGCCGGTGTATTAAAATACACGCGGCCAACAGTTGGCCGGCGTATTAAAATACACGCGGCCAACAGTTGGCCGCGCGTATTAAAATACACGCGGCAACAGTTGGCCGCGCGTATTAAAAATACACGCGGCCAACAGTTGGCCGCGCGTATTAAAATACACGCGGCCAATTGGCCGCGTGTATTAAAATACACGCGGCAAACTGTTGGCCGCGTGTATTATTATACACGTGGCAATATGTTTTTTTTAAAAAAAAATTAAAAAATAATTTTTTATTTAATTTAAATCTGTATTTAATTATTTTTTATATAATTGATTGTATTTTTAATTTAGTTCTTTATTTTTAGAGGAAAAAAAATATAATAACTGGAAGAAAAAAAAAAAAAAAAAAAAAAAGAAAGAAAGAAGAGGAAAGATGCAGAGAGAGAGAGAGATACAGAGAGAGAGAGAGACAGAGAGAGAGAGAGAGCGAGAGACAGAGAGCGAGAGACAGAGAGCGAGAGAGAGATACAGAGAGAGAGAGACCGAGAGACAGAGAGCGAGAGACAGAGAGAGAGAGAGCAATACAGAGAGAGAGAGAGAGAGAGAGAGAGAGAACACACCGTGAGAGAGAGAGAGCGAGAGATAGAGAGAGAGAGAGAGAGAGAGCGATACAGAGGAGAGAGAGAGAGCGAGAGACAGAGAGAGAGAGAGGGAGAGCGAGAGAGAGAGAGAGAGAGAGAGAGCGAGCGATACAGAGGAGAGAGAGAGAGCGAGAGACAGAGAGAGAGAGGGAGAGCGAGAGACAGAGAGAGAGAGAGAGAGAGAGAGATACAGAGAGAGAGAACACACCGTGAGAGAGAGAGAGAGAGCAACCAAAAATGGAGGAGAGAGAGAGAACGATAGAGAGAGAGAGAGAACGTGTATATAACGTTTTTTTTTTTTTTTTTTCGTTTGAAATTCTTGTACGTTCAGTGGCGCGCGGGACAATTCCCGCGCGCCACTGCCTTCAGCAATTCTGGCCGCGTGGCTTTAGGCACGCGGCCAATTATATTATACGTATATATACATATATTAATATATATATATATATATATATATTTAATAAAAACAATTAGCCACGTGTATTTTAATACACGTGGCCATATACAAAATTTAATAAAATTTATTTTTATTAATATATATTTGATAAAAACAATTGGCCGCGTGTATTAAATACACGTGGCCAACTGGCCGCGTGTAAAAAATACACGCGGCCAACTGGCCGCGTGTAAAAAATACACGCGGCCAATTGGCCGCGTGTAAAAAATACACGCGGCCAATTGGCAGCGTGTAAAAATACACGCGGCCAATTGGCCGCGTGTAAAAATACACGCGGCCAACTGGCCGCGTGTAAAAATTACACGCGGCCAACTGGCCGCGTGTATAAATTACACGCGCCAATTGGCCGCGTGTAATTAATTACACGTGGTCAACTGTGATGCGCCCCCTTCTAGCCACGTGTACTGTATACACGTGGCTAATTGGACGCGTGTCTACAGTAACAGGTACTGTAGACACGCGGCCAATTGTAGAATTTTTTGTAGTGTAAGGACATTAGTGAAACCCAAAATGACTAATATTAATAGAATTAAAGATTCTTTTAAAATTTCTTTAAGGCTGCTGGAATACCACCACTTATGGTCCAAACTTTCTATGCATGTGCTTAACCATGGCTACCCAAAAGGCCTTCCTTTTTATTGGAATCGAGGTACGTAAACACCATCCCTAGCCACCTTACCATCACTCTTAGACGTACAGGGAAGTTCTAGCTCAAGCCTTATTCGATTTCCTTTATGATCCCCTTAGGGAGAATGATCGAAGAGGGAATTGTGGATAGACGACCTAATTAAATGGCAAATAAGATATATTTTATCAGCAAAGCGATCGATCCCAACATAGGAGAGAAATTGCAAGTCCAGCTCTTAATTCTAGAGGTGACCCTCTCCACTTAAGGCATTAATATCAATCTTTCTTCTTCAATTTAGAAGATATGATAGGAACTCTAATTAATTAAGGTGCCTCATAAAGAGGGAACCTTCGTTGAAACCCGAAGTATAAGGACAAATTAAGTAGAAACTTATTCTTTCAAGGATCAAAAGTATAATTTCGCTTTGTTTTTCTTTTCTTTATTAATTAGGATAAAAACTTCATTTACCACTCCTGATCTTTTGTCACTTTTGCAATCAGATACTTAAACTTTAAAAAGTGTCAATTTAGTGTATCCATTTTTTCAAGTTTTTAAATTTCAACGCCGTTAGAATTTTCCGTTAAATCCTAACGGAGTGAAGTCAAAATTCTTAAAATACTCATCTTCTTTTAAGGAAAAAATAAGAACAAAAAAATTGCAAGGACTTAGGTGTTGGACATGATTTAATGAAATTTGCAAAAATACCCATGCCTGAATCTTTGAAAACTTTTATAATTTTTTTTTTTTTAAAAAAAAAATATGAAAGATTGATATAATAAACTGACACTTTTTTAAGTTTAAGAATATATATATGATTGCAAAAGTGATAAAGATAGGGAGTAGTAATTGAAGTTTTTCCAATTAATTATCAATTCCTACATGTTGTGCTTAATTGGGTCTGTAAAATGGCTATCTTAATTACTCTCCAATAACAACCTCCAATTTTGGCTAGTACTCCATGGTACTTGCATCAAGCAGCTCCATATAATTATTGCATGCACAAGTCTAATATTTCTGTCCCACATTGAAAAGATGAGGAATAGCTCATATAAATTAAATGATTTATAAAGATAGTCATAAATGGTAGTTAATTAGCTAAATTTCATATTGGCTAGTTACTATATGAAACTTGGCTTTATAAAAGATTCTAGAAAAGTTCTAAATTGACTAGTCATTTTGGATAATAGCGCAGATATAACTAACGTTTTTTTTTAAATAATTACAAATAATATCGAAGCCAGCCACCTAATAACATTAGACCAAATGGTACCGAAGCATCGCATAACCTGTTTTCCTTGAAGACATTAAGAAAGTGTTGTAACAAAAAGTGGAGATGAGCATAAATTTGTTGCAGAAAAAGGTTCGAAATTGTGAAGGGCACGTGAAAAGTCATGGTCTTGGTCTCTTACGTATGTACAGTACGTAGTGTACACGTACACCTAGAAGGTTCTTATTGGTCTATTCAGACGACCAGTTTGTACAGAAAAGTCCAGCTCCTTGTGTACTTTCTATGTTTCCTCACTAGAAACAAAAAAAATAAAGGTGGCTTTTTTAGGCCATGTGATTATTAATGTTGTTAATAGTTAAAGAGCAGATCTGTTTCGAGCAGACTAGATCTAAGATAAGGCTAACTAAATATTTAAAAAAAAATTATTTAAACCGGTCGTGAGAGATAACCCTTTACACTTAATTAACCTTCATTCCATAAATCGTCCCTGAAGGCAAATTTAAAGATCAAACCACATGATACTGAAGCATCCCATAACGTTTCTTCCTTAAGTCATTAAAAAAGTGTTATAACAAAAAGTGGAGATGAGCATAAATTTGTTGCAGACAAAGGTTCGAAATTGTGAAGGGCACGTGAAGATTCATGGTCTTGGTCTCTTAGGTACGTACAGTAGTGTACACACCTAGAAGGGTCTTAGAGCATTACTAGCAGCTTCCCTACAAGGGATCTGTTCCCTAAATTTTAGGAAAATTTTTAAGAAAGTTAAAAAAATCATCCCACAGCAGCTTCCCTACAATTATCTGTTCCCTAGGAAGTGAACAGTGCTTCCCAATGCATTGGGAAGCACTGTTCACCTCTCATTTAATTGTTTATTCTAAAAATATAATCTCTCTCTTACTTTATCTCTTTCTTTTCTTATTTTTAATTAAAGTAAAAGTAACAAAATAATATTTTAATGATATAGGGAAAAATAAAGGGAAGCTGCTGTGGGGTGTTTTTTGATAGGGAAACAAAAAGTAGTTTTATTCCCTACATTTAGGGAAAATGAAGGGGAAAGGAAGGGAAGCTGCTAGGAATGCTCTTACATATTGACATATTCAACGACCAGCATGTACAGAAAAGTCCAGCTTTTTCTTATACTTTCTATGTTTCCTCACTAGAAACAATAAAAAAGGTGGCTTTTTTAGACCATGTGACTATTAATGTTGTTTTCACCTGTTTAATTTGTCTATCTAGCTAGATATATATATATATCCAAATTAATCTTAGGCAAAACATGCACCTGATCAACAGTCAACATGCACCTCCTTTTTTCTTTGAATCTAATGCGGTCCAGAAACCAGTTAGTATTAGTCATCTAGGGAATCAATCCATTGCATGTAGCCCATAATTAAATTTGAGGAAATTATCGATTGAACTCCTTGTACTTTTCCTGTTTGTGATATTAAATTCTCACCCGAGTTTATAAAGATTTTAAATCTAAAGCCTGATGCAGTATGGCGTAGTGAAAATCAAAATCTGTAAACGCTAGAATTTACAAACTCTACTATAAACCTTATAAAACTCTCTCAAGAGTGTTTGTTAATTGAAGAATAATATCAACTAATTAAACAAAACTTGTTGGCCAATCCGCCCTTATTATGCTTTAAACAGGTTTAGGGTTTCAACTCTTAGTTAAATTGCAAAAATAGCATTTACTTAAAACTATGGTAAACTCGCCCGAGAGAACTTCATGCGAGTATTGAGCAAAATTTTTGTCCTGCGATTAGTCACACTCTCGCTCGAGCGAAGGTCGTGCCTTTATAATTTCCTTCTTTGGATTATTTCTGAAAGAATATTTAGCGTTCCAAAGACAAAATTTTAAAAGAAAAGTTTACGAAACAAACCCTAATCAAACTCTTGGTGAGGCACTATTTTTCTTAAGGATAGGTTTTCTAAATGTGATTTGGTTGATGTTGACATTGATACTATACGTTTTTTTCTCCTTCTGAAGGTTCTTTTGGAGGAACAAAGGTAGTACGGATTAGTACTCTAGCTGTTCTTTGTTGAATGTCTTTAACTCAGCGGTGGGAGTTAAAGAGATTAACATATATATATTCAAGTGCATGAATGAAGAGATGCAAGATATTTACAAAAAATAAAATAAAATTAAAGCCCTTCGAAAGTTTCGTAATTTCCCTCAAAAAAGGGCTAACACCATGATATAGTGGTTAGCGGTTTTTTCAACCGCTTACAAAATCGATTGTATGGTTAGACTGTTAATAATCGTTCACTTGTATACCAAGTTAAACGTAGGCATTTTACAAGTTTGTTTGCTTTCGCTTAGTACTGTATATATTGGTGCTATATATGCATCAAGAAATTTCTTTGCTGCAATACAAAATCTTTCAAGTTTCAGGATTTCCGCTGCCAAGAACAAAAACGAAGAGTCCTAAGAAACCAAAACTTCCTTTTTTTCTTTATGCTAAAAAGGCAGCGGGAGAGACCAGTTGTAGTAGCAAGTCCGACCGAGCCATATATAGTCTGACTCAATCCCATAAAGGTATGAGTGAACCAAGACGACTAATACTAATAAAATTAAAAATTATCATTTTGGTAGTAAAACTTTCACCCTAATATATACATATACAACCACTTTGAGAATTTAAGGCATGCATGGGTACCCAAAAGGCCTCCCTTTTTTATTGGAATGGAGGTAATTAACACTATCCCTAGCCATGCACCTTACCATCACTCTTAGGCGTACAGGCCGGAAGGGTTTCTCAAGCCTTATTCGATTTTCTTGATGATCCCCTTAGGGAGAATGAAGAGGGAAAGTCGATAGACGACCTAATTAAATGGCAAATAAGATAGATTTTATCAGCAAATTAAGCGATCTCCAAACATAGGAGAGAAATTGTAAGTCCAGCTCTAAATTCTAGAGGTGACCCTCTCAACTTAATTAAGGCATTAATTTCAATCTTCGATCTTCTTCAATTTAGAAGAACCTTCGTTGAAACCCAAAGTATAGGGACAAATTAAGTGGAAAACTTATTCTTTCGAGGATCAAAAGTATAATTTCGCTTTGTTTTTCTTTTCTTTATTAATTAGGATAAAAACTTCACTTACCACTCTTGATCTTTTGTTACGTTTGCAATCATAACCTTAAACTTTAAAAAGTGTCAATTAATTAGTGTATCTATTTTTTCAAGTTTTTCAATTTCAACCCCGTTAAAATTTTTCGTTAAATCCTAGCGGAGGGGTGTCAAAATTCCTAAAATACCCCTCTTTTTTTTTTTTTTTTTAAGAACAAAAAAATTACAAGGATTTAGGCGTTGGACATGATTTAACGAAATTTGCAAAAATATCTATATTTGAATCTTTGAAAACTTTTATAATTTTTTTTTTTTAAAAAAAATATGGGTATTTTGAGAATTTTGACAGGATTTAACCGAAGATCATAACAAATTGGTAAAATTGAAAAAAAAATTGAAATATTGATATACTAAATTAACACTTTTTGAATATATATATATATATATATATATATATATATATATATATATATATATATATATATATATATATATGGTAAATGAAGTTTTTCCAGTTAATTATCCATTCTTAAACAGTGCATGGGTATGTAAAATGGCCATCTTAATTACTCTCCAATGACAACATGCAATTTTTGGCAAGTACTCCATGGTACTTGCATCAAGCTGCTCCATATAATTACTTCATGCACAGGTCCAATATTTCCGTCTTACATTGAAAAGATAAAGAATAGCTCATATAATTAAATTAGATGATGGGATAACTACACTTCACCCCCCTGATTTATCCACGGTGTGGCGATTTACCCCCCAATGTACGAAAATTGGTACATAACCCCCCCGAACTTGCCAGCGTGTGGCAAGTTATACCTTCCGTCCACTCACCCGTCAATTTGGATGGAAATTTGGTCACGTGCAAGTCACGTGACGTTTTAAGCAAAAATCATTCCCAAAATACCCCTGTCCCCATCAACCTTTATATTCGGTTCAAACCTCCCGCGCAGCATGCATCTTCCTTCTTGGTAGAACGTCTCCTTCTTGAGGGATGGGCAGTGGGCTGAAGTGAATCGGTAGAAAGAAAAGGAAAAAAAAAAAAAATCATTCGTCTTGTTCCTGCTTGAGATGTGTCAAGCCCACTGGCAAATTTGTATGCAAATAGCACCGTGCCGTCGCCAACTACTCGCCCACGTCGACCCAACTCTGCCTGCTTCTCTTCCAAAAACCGAGCTATCAATCCTTGGTCCGTCAATCTCCATGGGCAGTCTAATAACTATCGGTGGAATAAAAAACCAGATCAGGTCCGTGGAGTTGAAGAAGCTGTACTTACCTTATTTTCTCTAGCTGCTTTGATTCTTCGTCAGAGAAAGCTACAGATTCTACCGGTTATTCACGAACTCATAAGGGATGTTGGTCCTAATGTGCTAGTACTCTATAGTCCTGCAATGCTACTTTGCAAGTGCTGATGTTACAACGATACTCTCAATCATATTTCCCTTAAGCCAATTCTCTAGAGGACTATCAACACATGGTTTTGGCTGAAACACAAAGTTCATATTAAAGAACACTCATATATATATATATATATATATATATATATATATATATATATATATATATATATATATATATATATATATATATAAGTTCCCTGCAGGGCATTCTATCCATGTTTTCCACGTCCTCTGTTTGACGTTCACAAAACAGAGCATGATAACACCCAAAGCAGAGTTCAAAACAACCAAAAGCAGAGTAATAAATTGAGGATCTAGGAGTAGGCTCCATGCATTTTCATCGTCAAAAGCACTTACAGCCCTTTCATATCGTTACCAACAGCATGAAATCGTTGAAATCGACAAAAAAAGTAGAAAATATCACGTACTTATAGTCAAATAAGTATGTGATATAGTCAAATAAGTACGTGATATTTTGTCGTACTTATAATATCCTTAACTGAGGCGCCCAACCCGTCCAAACAGTCCCGCGACCTCTGGTTCGCTCCTCAAATCCTTCCGGTAGCTCAACCGAGCCACGCCTGAGATCACACCAAATCAGAATAATTTCACATGAAGTTGATATTTATTGACTTTATGTGAGGAAGAAGAAGCTAGGTTGATGATGTTGAGTTAGAGCTCTGTTGCAGCAATGAAAAACAGAGTCGAACAGAGACTCTTGTTTTGTATGTTTTGTTGTTTGCATGGTTACAATGTTTTCAAGACATGATGGTGGCGAGATGTGCTACGTGAATCCACGTTCTATCAACCCAGGCACTTAACTGGGAAGAAAACATAAAGATTTATAATTATAAAAACTGCACGTAATTGGCCAATTCTTCCTCTTGATTGTTAATTTGTTTTACTGATTAACAACTGCACGTAATTGCAGATTACCCGCACATGCACGTAACCATGGCACCAGCTTCTAGTCCGTCCAGCAAAGGTGAAAACCTGCACATGACAGACTGCGTATGTTTATTAACAACTCCTTGGCTTTTCACCTCCATTAACAGCAAAGGTAAAAATCTGCACAATCGAAGTCCTTGGCTTTTCACCTCCATTAACAACTCCAAGGCACAGCACATCCTCGCTAACCTGAACCATCGAGTTGGCACCGAATATGCTCCAATAAACACTCTTGTTCTGCAAAACAAGATAGATGGTCGGCACAGACACCCCAAGACGCGTGCTAAACATGTTGTCGGAGCTGAAACAGACGTCAAATGGCGCCACAGAAGCCACCCTCGTGATGTTCCTAGCGGCAGCCTCAGCGATAAAAGCCTCAGTCAATGCGTTGTAGATAGATTTCTCCACAACGGTGTAGGGGTTGACAGTGCTAATCTTAGTCCCGCCAAAATCTTCCTTGCCGGCAAAATCTTCCTCTCGCTCGTGAATTTGCTGTGCGTCGCGTGCTGTAGCAACGTCGGTGACGGGACTGAGGACCAGTTCGGGTTGCTGCTGATGCTCACGTGCTTTCAGAAGGCTGAAATAAACGAGGGTATTAAAAGGTCAAGTGCCATGCACATGACACACTTTCCGTCCAAACAGACAGGCAACTGGACGGAAGGTCGATTTTGTTACACGCTGGCAAGTTCGGGGGGGTCATGTACCAATTTTCGTACATTGGGGGGTAAATCGTCATACCGTGGATAAATCAGGGGGGTGAAGTGTAGTTATCCCTTAGATGATTTATAAAAATAGTCATGACTGCTAGCTAGTTAAGTTTCATATTGGCTAGTTACTATATGAAACTTAGCTTTATAAATGATTGTAGAGAAGCTATAAATTGACTAGTCATTTTAGATAATAACGCATATATAACTAACTTTTTTTTTTTTTTTTATCCATTACAAATAGGGGAAATTACACTTTACTCTCCTGATGTATCCACCTATTGGCGATGTCGCCCAATTTTCAATTTTTAGTAGATGACCCCTTTGACGTTTACCACGTGTGTCAATTTGGTCCTTCCGTCCACACGTCTGTCACTTTAGACGGAACATGACCTTTTAACCCATTTAACATCCAAAATTGCGCTCCATTAAACAGCGTCGTTTCAAGGCTACAAAGCAATACTAGAGAGAACTTACCCTCCAAGCTGAACTGCGAGTAGTGGAGCTCAAAACGGTGCGGGTCAGTCTCCGGCAACAATGGCCTCCTCTTCTCCCTCCCGTAGATTTCTAGCGCGGCCTTTATCAAATCACCGGTCATCTTCTCCGGCGAAATCAACACCTGCACGGGCCCCAAGCTCCTCTCGATGGTCACGTTGAGCAGCAACTTCGTCAGCCGGGAGACCCGCCAGTTCCCAGCCTTCCGAGGACGTGCTCATCCTTCCAATCACTTGCAATTGAAAATCATTGTTGCCTCCTTTCCAGCCCAATGCTAATGCTTCCAGGGAAGGAAAACTCGATAACCCGAGAATTCCACAGCGTTTATGACGGACCTTCCGTCCAAAGCCAAGAAACAAGATCAGTGTCTCCTCCTCGCAACAAGATCGTGAATCTTCTGGTTCCGAACCTGGTCCAGCAAGGTTATCTAAGATTGATCACGTAACATTGTTCTTTGCATTAAATTATAGATAATAACTGAAGAGCTTCGTCTCAACCTTGAAAAGGTGGGACCAGAAGTGTTCGGTTCATGCAAAAAGGTGAGAGATCGATATTTCTGATTCCTTTTGCATACTTAAACATGTTATGTTGAAAGAGAGAAATATTGGCCTCGCATTTGTTATATGGTGAACTTTTGTGGGTTGCAATTGTCGGTTACAGTATCAAAGGATGATACTGTCATTCTTGACGGAGCTGGTGACAAAAAAGCCATCGCAGAACCATGTGAGGAAGATGATGACACGTGAGATGGAAGTGGACAGATTTTCCTTTTCTTGGCACCTGTAAGATCGATGAAAGTGGCCGGGAAGATTTTTCTTTTCTTTTGGGTTGAATGGGAGAGGGGTAAAATTAGAAATTAAAGTTGGACTTTAAAAGTGCTCGTGGTCTCTTTTTCGTCACTTTCCACGAATTAAGTGGACGGAAGGTCTAAATTGATAGACGCAATAAACGTCAAAAGAATCATCTACCAAAAATTATTAAATATTGAGCTTCAAATCGCTAATAAATAAATACATAAAGAAGATAAAATGTAATTTTCTTTTACAAATAATATTAGAACCACCTAAAAACAACATGCCAGATGATATATACCGAAGCATCGCATAGCATTTTTTCCGGTCATTAATTAAAAAAGTGTGATAACAAAAAGTGGAGATGAGCATAAATTTGTTGGAGATAGAAAAAGGTTCGAAATTGTGAAGATTTATGGTCTTGGTCTCTTACGTACGTACACACCTAGAAGGCCAGGTCTTATTGACATATTCAACGACTGTACAGAAAAGTCCAGCCTTTTCTTATACTTTCTATGTTTCCTCGATCACTAGAAACAATAAAAAAGGTAGCCTTTTTAGACCACGTGATCAACAGTCAACAGTACCTCCTTTTTCTTCTTTGAATCTAATGCATGGGGTCCAGAAATTAAATATCTAGGAAGTTCTATACTACTTCGATACCTTAGCGAGGCAGTACGTACTATTTTTCTTAAGGATATATAGTTTACCAAACAAACCCTAATCAAACTCTTGGCGAGGCAGTACTATTTTTCTTAAGGATATATAGGTGTTCTTTTGGAGGAACAAATTAAAGGTACTACGGATTAGCACTCTAGCTGTTCCTTGTTGAATGTCTTTAACTCAACGGTGGGAATTAAAGAGAGTGACATATATTCAAGTGCATGCATGAATGAAGAGATATATGCAAGATATTTACAAAAAATAAATAAATAAATAAAAGATAATAAGTACGTAGACACTTACTCACTTTGAATTGTTGTTACTTTTATAATTATTCTTTTAAACTTAAAAAAAAATCAATTTAATGTATTCATTTTTTAATTTAATTTTTTTTTTCAAATTTTATCTATCCATTAAGATTTTCTGTTAAATTTGTCAAATTTTTCAAAATATCCATATTTTTTTTTAAAAAAAAATAAAGATTCAAGCGTGGATATTTTTGCGAATTCCATTAAATCTTAATCAACACCTAAATCCTTTCAATTTTATTTTATTTTTATTATTATTTTAGGATCACATGAATAATTGTATGGATGATGCAAATTTAATGACTAATTTTTTTTTTTTAAAAAAAAAAAAAAATTGTACAAAAGAAGAACGTATTTTCAAACTATACATCTTTTGTAATTTTGTCTAAATAAAAAAAACCTATCCAGAAGAGAGGACAATCTGCTGGTTGGTAAGCTGCACCGTACCCATTGTGACCCATAGGCCTTACCGTACAAACCCTTCCCTAGTTTAATTTATTCAACTTTCAGAAAGTTAACCTGTCAAGTGTCAACCTAGAAAATCTGATTATTCTACGTGGGAAATAAATACTCCATTCTAATATTCAATGGGGAAACAAAACATAAAGTTATGGAAATTAAAGAAAAACAGCTGAATAATACAATGGAGAAATAAAATTTAACTATATTTTATTTATAACCTACGTGAAACATATTATTAACTTTTCGATCTTGTATATTCTTATAGAGACTGAAAATAAATTATAATCTTAATTTGACTGGCTTTGGATCAAGCCTATTATATATTGCATATAAACTCTTAAAACATAAATTAAATACTAATAATGATTACAAAATATAAATTAATAATACTAACAAATTTAAAGACAAAATATTCTTTCTTTCTTCTTTCTGCATCAACTTGGAAATCAAGCAATTTATGCTGGTCAAGATTGGAGGCGAGGCTATCATCCTGATCGGTGCCCTTATTAATTAGGTTTTTGCCACATCTTTTTCTTTCTTTATTTCTTTCCCTTTCCCTGGACTAAGCAATTTTGACGTTTCATCCAGTTTGTTCTTGGAAGCTCACTCAAACTCCGCCGCCCCTTTTACAAAGCCCTCTACAAAAGGAAACCAAACTGCGTGCATGCATGCATACCAAACCCTAATCTCTCTCTCTCTCTCTCTCTCTCTCTCTCAAATGTCAATGGAGAACGGGAAACTTCATAGGCATCACAATTACCAGCACCATCCTGATCAGAGAGAAAATCCCATCAAAATTGAGAGAAAGCCAATGAAGATAAAGTATATTTCCAGCCCAATAATGGTGAACGCTAGAAATGTTGCTGAGTTCCGAGCAATCGTCCAGCTGCTCACAGGCAAAAGCTCCAACGTTATTTGTCCGGCCGATGGCAACTACACCATGCTCACACAAGGACCACCAAGCCACCTAGCTCTCCCTAATGATCACAACACTCCACCTTCGACGATGCCTACTGATCATCAAGAGCTGAAAAATACTGGGGTTTCGAACTCCATCTTTGAAGAAGGTGATCACTTTCAGACAGATTTTTCAGATAGCTTGTTGGGATTTTTATACTCCACTTTTGATGAAGTATGCAAATCATGATCATACTCATCTCACTGTCATTGTATAATAATCATCAGCTCGATCTCGATGGATGTATTTTCAAGTGTTTCTGTAGTTATATATTCGCCTAAAAATCAGTCCGTCCATGTGGTTTACTTTGATTTACAATTAACTTTCTATGTTAACAAAATGAACTCAAAGACTTATGAGATATGTCAAAAGAATAATTTACTCCTACACTCAAATTTTTTCCACTGAATTAACAGATTACAGCAGTGGGACACGTACGTCAGAGCCAATAAAATTATGACATGTGGTCTATTTAAGTCAGTGTCACACTAACAATATATGTTAATTCAGCGGACTAAATTTGATTGTAGAGAGTGAATTGTTCTTTTGGCATACCTCAAAGACTTTTGAATTCATTTTGATATTACAATGAGCTAATTGCAAATCAGGTAAACTACATGGTCTGATTTTGCATTTTTCCTTTTTTTTTTTTTTTTAAGTTTTTTTCTCATCTGAGCACTTAATGATTAGTATTTTAAATATATTTTTATATGTAAGGGAATGCTTATCAGCAAATGGCTTGTTACAGAATTAGGAAATAATTCTTGTTTGGTAAGTGTTGGAGAAATAATCAGCTCCAAAGACACGTGGGCCTAAGGTAGTATCGGGGGCTGAGCCCATCTGGTTGACCCGGCCAGATTAGACTTAAGTACAAGATCATCCATTATCTCCAAAAAGCCGCATATCCCAAATATATCAAGATGGGATTTGATTCTTGTACAGCACCAGTACAACAACCCCTCACATGAGGGTGGGCCCCAGTATGTGAGACCCACCCTCATGTGAGGAATTGTTGTACAGTTGTTGTATTGGTGTTGTAAATCTAACATTTTCCTATCAAGATAGACTTCTATCCCATCAAATATGGGATAAGGTACCTAATAGAATGACATTAGCTAAAGAGAGTGTCTTACCCAGCTTGGACTCTACTACCCAATTTGAATTCTATGAAGATAAGATTAAAGGCTATGTAATCTAGGACTCAGACTCCTAATCAGATGATGCTCCAAGTATTTTAGCAGTTTTATAACTGTGAGCTGTGAGCCTATAAATAAGACCACTACACCAGGTATTTAAAGGGCAGATTCTCTAAGCTCTGAGATTATGGATACTCTCTAGAAAATAAATAGTTTGAACTGACTTAGGCATCAGAGTGGGGGTATGGTCGGCACCCCCACGAGCCGACGAGCCGTTTATTATTTTGCAGATTACGAGGAGAGCGAATATCAAGGAAGGCAACGAATCACAAGGCAACACGTCACCGTACCGAAAACTGTACCAACAGTAAGTACGAAAGACTAAAGAAAAAGAAAAAACCAGAAGAACAACTTGACAGCATTTGCCCAAGAAGGGACATCAACTAGAAAAAACCAGTCGTCTATTGATCGACACTGGAAAATTTAAAACCAAAGATAAACATGTAACAACATGTACGAACAAACATTTGAAACATCCTTATTCTTTCTACCGAATATAAATTTCTCTTTTTCCAGAGGAAGTAGATGCCAACAACCAATATAAGTCTAACAATCAAGTGTAAGAGAGATTTGCTCTTTAACGAAGTCGAAATCTCCACGTATAGCCACTTCATCGACCGAGAGTACAAGAAGAGAGATTTAAAAGGCCCACCGGGGTTAGCCGACAGGAAATACTTTTGATGCCTAATTCAGTAAGAGACTTGAGGAAAAACTCTTATTCCTTTAGGAGAAGAAGAGATAGTCTGGTGTGTGTTGCGAATAAATGAGTGAAGGTGCTTACCTTTCCTTTTGTATCTTGTGCTTCCCTATCGAATGCCATATCTTTCTTTTATAGTTCTGTCACGTGACATCGTCCTTTGGTTGGGTGGTGTGTAATGAATCCTGGTAGCCACCTTTTGTTGTGGGTCAGACGACATTTAATGCCCAACTGCTCTTCTGATGGAAGAAGGCAGTATCACCATATATGCCTTCCTGTCGTGGGTTTCTTGAAAATCTGCTGACATGTCGTGGTAGCACTCATGCCTTAATTCCCTTTTGGGCTTTTTATAATGAGGACAATTAGCTCGAATGTGCCCAAAACCATAACACTTACTGCCTTAAGGTTTTTTTTTTTTTTTTTTTTTAAAAAAAAAAAATCTTTCTTTCCCCTAGTGTGATAGTGTCTGTCTTATCTTTCTTGCCCTTAATCGGTGCCCATCCTCTTTTTACCCTTGGTCCTTATTTCTAAAGATCTCTTGGTCCTATACCCTTTCTTGACCTAAAAAATTTCTTGAACTTTATAATAAACGAAGTCATATCCTTATCATCCGGGATTCACTTGCCTCTTTGTTCATTGTTTTCAAAGCAATGAAAATGTTCTTCCTAGGTTGAGGCAAGGTGAACTTGTAGGTTTGAAGTGAACCAATCAGTTCTTTTATCCTAATAGAGTCAAGGTTCTTACTAGTGGCTCCAGAACTATGGCCTTCTTCTAAAATAACTTTTCACGAACCAACTCGTTTCAACTCCGAAGAACTCACCGAGCAAACCCCAACAATTAGAAGGGGATTTAGGATTTCATTATTGCTTGGGAACAAAAAGAGAAGCAAGAATGAAAGTTTAGGCTCAAGAAGAAAATAGACTTTCTCTCTAGGGTTTTCAAGATTACTTCTTCCATGCTTTAAAAGTCGTGTAGGACAAGTATATAATAGGTAGGGAAACATATGGTCATTAAAAAGGGAATCCGAATTTAAAATGAGCTAAATAATCGTAAACTCGGTCGAGCGACTGTCCCCCGAGAGTCAAGCGAAGTTTTTGGTCAGGATCAAGCATTTTTTTTTTTTTGCACGATTTGACAATTTCTATTAGTGTACCTACAAAAAAACAGGGGATTCGCCACGTGGCTACAGTAACAGTTACTGTAGCCACATGGCCATATAGCAACGTGTCTTCTAAAACACGTTGCTATATGTAGGAGAAAAGCCGATGTAAGCATTTGGCCACGTGTAATTTGTACACGTGGCCATATGGCAACATGCAATTATGCCACGTGGCCATATGGCAACGTGTAATTATTCCACGTGGCCATGTGGTCACGTGTATTAATTACGCGTTGCCATATAGCCACATGTACAAATTACACGTGGCTAAAATATTCATATTTTTTTTAATTTTTTAAAAACATTAAAATTTTTTAAATTTTTTTAAAAAAAAATTTAAAATTTTAGCCATGTATTTTATAAGCCACGTTGCCAATTGGCCACGTGGCAAATAATACACGTTACTATTTGTTATTTGGAGGGAAGAAATGTAAGCGGGAGATTTAAGTTTTCTTCCCTTTTGTTTTTTTATAAATTTTAAGTTTTCTTTTCCTTCCTTAAAAGTTGTGCCTGCCTTTCAACTCTCCCTCTCTCTCTCAACGTGAACGAGTATCACATGTTGCCCTTTTTTTTTTTCTTACATATCTCTCTCTCTCTCTCTCTCTCTCTCTCTCTCTCTCTCTCAATATTTTTTTAAAAAATAAAAACTTCTTTATCAACTCTCTCTTCTTCTTCCTCGTCTCTCTCTGTCTCACTCTCTTGTCTTTGTGTTTTTTTTTTTTTTGTTTCAGAAGGTGACGACTCACCCACCGGCCGCACGATTCGGTCGCCACCACCCGAAGAAGGTCGTTTGCGTCATCGGTGATGGAGATTTAGGCGTCGAGCTCCACTCCAAACCCGATCTCACCGGTGACCCATGGAAGATCGGGTCCGATCTTCCACTTTTTCTTCCTTTTTGAACTCTCTTGGAACTCTGTGTTGGTTGGATGTTAATTTTGGGTTGAATTTCATGGGGGAGGAAGGGGAACAGAAATTGTTTTGGTTTTTGAATCTAATTTTTTGGGATTGGGCATTTTGGTGATTCTTGGTTTTTTTTTTTGTGATTTTTGGTGATTGTTGGTGATTTTTTGGTGTTTTGTTGGTGTTTTTTGGTAATGCGGTCAACGGAGGATTTGGGTGATTTTTGGGGGATTTTTTTGAATGGATTTCGTGGGGGAAGGAATGGGAAGATTTCGCCGGCCTTGAAGAAGTTTCCGGCGAGGTAAAAAAAAAAAAAAAAAAAATTCTGGCAAGGGCTAGAAAGAAAAAACTGAGGAAAAAAAAAGAAGAAGAAGAAGAAGAAGAAGAAGAAGAAGCTTCTTCTTCTTTTCAAAAAAATATTAAGCGGTTAGCGACGTGGGTTAATTCCACGTGGCTAAAATATCCTATTTTTCGTTTCTTTTTAAAAATTACAAAATAAAAAATAAAATGCATTTAGCCACGTGGCTAAAATACACATGGCTAAATAACCATGTGTATAAAATACACGTTGCTAACTGCACATTTAGTAACAACCGGATCAACCACGCGGGACCCATGGGGCTAACTGCACGTGGCTAGCAGTTAGCAACGTGGATGACCCTCATACACGTGGCTAACTGTATGTGGCTAAATACTACTTGTTTTTCCAATTTTGTCTTTTCCCAAGTCCTCCTTCCTTGAAGTCCCATCCCTATATATCCACGTTTTATATTTCAACGAGTAACTTTTCTTTTCTTTTTTAACGAGAAATTTGAGTATTTTATTGATCAAAGATCACGAGTATAAAGCTCTTACGTTATAAAGCATAAAGCTTTGCAAAATCATAGTCACATGCTAAAGAGGTTACATAGTCATAGATACAAACAAAATTCTTACAATATATAAAGTGTTATCTATGACTTTCATCTTCCTCTAATACATGTACAATAATTGTTAAAGAATAGATCTGTTTCGAGCAGACTAGATCTAAAATAAAGGTAACTAAATATCTTAAAAAAAATTACTTAAACCGGCCGTGAGAGATAACCATTTACACTTAACTAACCTTCATCCCATAAATCACTCCTGAAGGCAAATCTAAATATCAAACCACATGATACTGAAGCTTCCCATAGCGTTTTTTTTCATAAAGTCATTAAGAAAGTGTTATAACAAAAAGTGGAGATGAGCATAAATTTGTTGCAGAAAAAGGTTTCGAAATTGTGAAGGGCACGTGAAAATTAAGTCATGGTCTTGGTCTCTTACGTATGTACAGTACGTAGTGTACACGTACACCTAGAAGGTTCTTATTGGTATAGTCAGATGACCAGTATGTACAGAAAAGTCCAGCTCCTTATACTTTCTTATGTTTCCTCACTAGAAACAAAAAAAAATAAAGGTGGCTTTTTTAGACCATGTGACTATTAATGTTGTTTTCTCCTGTTTAATTTGACTATCTAGCTAGATAACATGCACGTGATCAACAGTCAACATGCACCTCCTTTTTTCTTTGAATCTAATGCGGTCCAGAATTTTTTGTCCTTTTCTTTGAATCAATAGTCATCTATGGAATCAATTAATCCATTGCAGGTAGGGGTGGGCAAATTATCCGCCTACCGACCGCATACCGAATCGCAACCGAACCGACATTAACCGCCTACCGACTCTACCGACAAAATTCGGTTCGGTAGTCGGTAGAGATTTTTTAACCGAAAGTCGGTTCGGTTCGGTAGGCGGTTCGGTTGCACTGTTAACCGACTTACCGAACCGAACCGAACCGAAAATTAACCGACCGTTTTAACGGAACCGTTGAAACGAAACGACGTCGTTTTGTTGATAACAAACGACGTCGTTTCATTACATCTTTTTTTTTTATTATTATTATTATTAAAAAATCAAAACGGCGTCGTTTTATCACACTTGAAACGTCGTTTTTTTTTTTTATTGTTATTGGTATCCTACAGGCTACAATCAATTGAAATTAACATCAAATTTGCTATTGTGATAGAGATCTAATTATCTCATTTAAAAAATTAAATATTTAAATGTATGAAAATTCGATTAAAGATTGTAAATATGTAAAAAAGAGAATAATCAAATATTATTCTTTATAATTGATTTATTTGATTTGAATGGGCCAATGACTTGTGGTGGTGTTGGGCTTGTTGGCAAAATGCAAATGTTGAAAAATAAGACCAATTGTTTTTGAAAGTATTTAATTTTACCAATTTAAAAAATTAGGCCCAAATTATGAAGGCCCAAGTCGCCCTGGCCCGCCCAATCTGGCAATCCATTTGAAGAGTGTTACTGTTAACCGAATTAACCGACCGCTTTAACCGAACCGCCTTTCGACCGCCTACCGACCGACTTAACCGCCTATGCCGACTTAACCGAAGTTTTCGAAAAATTTTTTAGTCGGTTAGATGTCGGTGAATTAACCGACTTAACCGACCCGGTCGGTTAACCGAACCGACTTAACCGACTTAACCGCCTACCGAACCGCTGCCCACCCCTATAATTTGCATGTAGCCCATAATTAAATTTGAGGAAAATATCGATGGAACTCCTTGTACTTTTCCTGTTTTTTATATTAAATTCTCACCCGAGTTTATAAAGATTTTAAATCTAAAGCCTGATGTAGTCTGGGGTAGTGGGAAGCATAATTTATAAACATGAGAATTCACAAACTCTTCTATAAATCTTAGAAAACTCTCGCTGTTATTGATAAAATTAGAGAATAACATTAACTAATTAAACAAAACTCGTTGGCCAAGCCACTCTTATTATGCTTAAATAGGTTTAGGGTTTCAACTCTCAAAGTTTAATTGCAAAAATAGCCTTTACTTAAAACTATGGTAAACTCGCCCGAGAAAACTTCGTGCGAGTATTGCGCAAAGTTTTTGTTATGTATTTAGTACTCGCAATCTCGCTCGAGCGAAGGCCGTGCCTTTATAAATTCCTTCTTTGGATTATTTATGATTGGCTTTGGCTCTCAACTTCAATTCATCAACAGTTTTATATAATGTCAAATCAACACTTCACACGAGTGTTAAAAGATTTGTACTTTCCTTTTTTAGGATTTGAGCTCAACCTCCTAATTTTGCGAAGTTGGTTTTGAAAAATGTGGTGGTGGTGTAAACTCTATTTGAATAATTGATATTTAAAAAGAATATTCGGAGTTTGAAAGACAAAATTTTAAAAGGAAAGTTTACCAAACAATTAAACCCTAATCAAACTCTTGGCGAGGCAGTATTTTTCTTAAGGATAGGTTTTTTAAATGTGATTTGGTTGATGTTGACATTGATACGTTTTTTTCTCCTTCTTAAGGTTCTTTTGGAGGAACAAAGATACGTAGTACGGATTAGTACTCTAGCTGTTCTTTGTAGAATGTCTTTAACTCAACGGTGAGAATTAAAGAGAGTGACATACATTCAAGTGCATGAATGAAGAGATGCAAGATATTTACAAAAAAAAAAAAAAAAAAATGAAAGATAATAAGTAGGAGCTTACTCACTTTGAATTGTTGTTACTTTTCTAATTACTTTTTGAAAAATGTTAGATTTACAACACCAATACAACAACTGCACAACAACCCCTCACATGAAGATGGGCCCCACACACTGGAGTCCACCCTCATGTGAGGGGTTGTAGTGTAGTTGTTGTGATGGTGTAGTGTAAGAATCAAATCTCTTACTTTTTTATGTTAAACCATGTTCTACAGTTGCTACCTCACCACTGCATGTCCATGAAGTAGCAGCCACAACATTTGAAGAGAACAAGTCAGCAAGCAGCCACAATCTGGAAGATATTGCAGAAATTGATCTCAGCATAATTTCCAATGAAGATGGAATCACACAAGGAATGTATCATCATATACAAGGAAAGAATCAGTCAGCTATAGCCACATACCTTGCTGTGATGTGTGCTGCTAAAGGAAAACAAAATGCTCAACATGGAAACAATCAAGTCAATTCAATACCAAGACAAATCATCAAACATGGAAATAAACAGATGCCTACAATTCATCATATGACGTATTCTCCAATGCATGACACAAGCTAAACATAATAGGAAAAACTTGGAGGAGACTTAGGCATCGTTTGGTTCGCGGAATAGACCGCTAGAATGGAATAGTCATTCTTTTGTTTGGTATGGATCTATTCCTTGAAATAGTTATTCCTATTGGAATACATATTCATTTACGAAGAAGAATGCCTATCATCTAAAAAGTAAGAGGAATAGCTATACATTGGGGTAAATGCAATATTTTTTTTCAAAAAACCATTTATTTTATATTTCTTTTTTTTTAGGGGTAATTACATTTTCCCCCCATGAACTACCGGTCTGTGTCATTTTGCCCCCACGAACTACCATTTCGACCAAAAAAGATCATCAAACTACTATCTTTACATACTTCGGCCTTTTTTGGTAAAGATGGTAGTTTGATGCTCTTTTTTGGTTGAAGTGATAGTTCGTGGGGACAAAATGACACAGGCCGGTAGTTCATGAGGGTAAAAGGTAATTACCCGTTTTTTTTTATTAAAAAACAAAACAAAAAAGTCAAACCCTTCACTGGCTGGCCAGCCACCCATTGACCAGCCCATATATGGAGCCGATGGTGGTCGCACCACCCCCGGCGCTTTTGGGGGGTGGTATAGGCCACCCCGATTTGGCTTCGGGGGTGGCTTGCTTTGTGGGTGGTCGTGGCCACCCCGGACCTGCCACCCCCGACGGGTATTTTAGGGGCGACCGACCACCCATGGGTTTTCTTCTTCTTCATTTTTTAATAATTTGATTTTCTTTTTATTTTTTATTTTTAAAAATGTGGGGTATTTTTAGTAATTTTGATTAGATTCCAATTAAAATATATGAATTCTTACTAAACTAAAGAGAAGGAATAACCATTTCATTCTACCACCTTCTATTCCTAGGAATAACTATTCATTTTCCTAATAGAATAGTCATTCCGCAAACCAAACGATGTCTTATTGTGTGTAGATATCCATGTAATAATTCTTAGGACAGGTAATTTTGACAAGACCCGATAATCCGAAATGAACACGACACGAAATTAGCGGGTTTGGGTCATAAATGGGTCGACCCGTTTATGACCCGTTTAGTTCGGCTTGCAGGTTGTGTCATGGGTCACCCGCGGGTGACCTACCAGACACGATTCTGTTTTTTTTTTTTTAAAAAAAAAAAACCTAACTTCTTTTCTTTTTCCTTCAACGCCGCCCCCTATTCTTCTTCTTCTTCTTCCATTTTCTTCTTCTTCTCCCTGTCTCTCTGTTACGTCGTCGTCCTTTTCATCCTCAAAGCCCCATGGTCTCCCTAATGTGTCCGTCTCTGCTAACTCCCCTCGCCGGTCGTGGTCTCTGTCCTCGTCGAACTCGTTCAAGCTCAGGCCTTGGTCTTCGGTCCCCGTGCCTAAGTCCGATCGCGACACGAAGAGCTTGGAGGTTAGAGCCACCTCGGTGCCTGAGAGCGCCGGCAAGAGTGCAGAATGCAACACTGCAGCTTGTCCAAGACGTTGGAGACTTGGAGCTCGGGGTGTTGTTTGGGCTCTGGTACCTTACCTCTTCAACATCTACTTTAATATCTACAACAAGCAAGTGACGTTTCTGATGGATTTTGTAATCTGATTGTCGATTTGATTTTGTTTTGACTGCTGAGAGTGAAACATTTAGTTGAAATTTGAGGTGCTGATAATAGATTTTGATTTTGATTTGAGATAATGGCTTGCCACACTTTCTTCACTTTGAATGTTCAAACGGGTCGTGTCGACCCGATACGACTTATGCTAAACGGGTTTCACGGGTCGTGTCGGGTGACCCGTGAAATTGTCGTGTCGTGTCTTGTCTGGAGCTCCGACCCGTTAACATTAACGAGTTGTGTTTGGGTCTAGCTTAAACAAGTCGCGGGTCTTAAAGGGTCGTGTTAGATACCTGTTTTGCAGCCCTAATAATTCTGATTGATTATGTTTAATCAATCAAAATTATATTTTATATCTTTTCCTTTTCTATTCTCATGTAAACCAGTATATATGGTGTACTGGTTTTATGAATTAATTCAAGCAACAATTTCAAACCTTTCTTATACTGTTTTATTTTAAACTTTAAAAAATTTCAATTTAATGTATTCATCTTTTAATTTAATTTTTTTTAAAAAAAAATTCATTCATCCGTTAAGATTTTCTGTTAAATCTGTCAAAATTTTTAAAATATCCATATTTAATATGTATATATATAGGCATCGATTTTTTTTGCGAATTTCGTTCAATTCTAATCAACACATAAATCATTGCAATTTTTTTTTTCTTTTTTTTTTCGAATGGGTATTTTGAGAATTTTGACATCCCTCTATTAAATCCTAACGGATACATTAAATTGAGAGTTTTTTTTAAAGTTTATTAGATAATTACAAATGTGATAAAAGTTCAGGACAATTAACTCTGAATGTGATCATATGACACTTTTTTAATTTTTTCTCTTTTTAAATTGAAAAGAGGGTGATGGGGACGGTAAAACGTCTCCATGTATCGGCGCTCATTTTCTTTTAGGTGTTCTTCGATCTTTGGTACAATTTTTTTTATTTTTTTTCTTTCAGATGACACTTTTTTTTTTATTTTTTTTCTCTTTCTTAAATTGAAAAGAGGTTGAAAACGTCCCCCACAAAAACGTCCTCCACAAATTATTTTCCAAAGAAAATATGTGTAGTCAAGAAACTCTAGAATGATGGGACTGCTTTATTTCTTTTCCAGGTACGTAGTTTTCTCTTTATGCTCACCTAATTGAATAAGACTCAAGACGTGGCATTCTTTTCGAACATTAATTTCTCATATATTGAATTTTTTAAAAAATTAAGTACTTAATTACAAAAATAATAAAAAATATGAATAATTGCACCGTTGGTCCCTGTGGTATATCATAATTATTTTTCATTTCCTATGGTTTAAAAAGTGCATGGGAGGTCCCTGTGATATGCAATAATTACGTTTTACTCCCTGAGGTCGATTTTTCGTCCACCATTTTGACGGAATATATTAGTCCTACACGTCAACGCCACGTGTCGCCATTAAGATGGCGACACGTGTCCATCTTCATAAAAAAATATAAATTTATTAATAAATAAATAAATAAATTTATTTATTTTTTAAAAAAAACTGGTAGGCAAAGGGTACCCTGTGGCCACCCCTAGATCTACTAGGGGTGGCCATCGCGCTACCCCTATATCTACTAGGGGTGGCCCGAAAATGGCCTGGGGGTGGCCCAGCCACCCCCTTGCCACCTTTTTCCTCCTTTTTTTTTATTTATTTATTTGAATTTGAATTTAAATTTAAATTTTTTTCAAAAAAAATAAGTATTTTTATTTATTTTTTAATAAATTTATATTATTTTATTAAGATGGACATGTCAGCATCACGTGTTGCCAATAAGATGGCGACACGTGGCGCTGATGTGACATTTGACGAAATCTGTTAAAATTTTTAACGGAATTTAACTGTAGTGATCGATTTGTAATTATTGCATATCACAGGAACCTCCCATGCACTTTCTAAACCATAGGGAGTGAAAAATAATTATGGCATACCACAGGGACCAACGGTGCAATTATCCCTAAAACATAAGGAATTATAAATAAAATTTTTCCTTTATGTTATTTAGTTTAAGGTCCGTTTGGGTTTGCGATTTTAAAAAGTGCGATTTAAAATCACGATTTTAAAATGTGCGATTTGAAAAAAGTGGTTTTTAAAAACGCAGTTAAGCGTTTGGCAAAATCGCAATTTAGCATTTCAAATCGCAAATTAGCCTTTAAAATTCTGTGTTTTCAAAAAAGCATCATCTTATCTGCGATTTGAAAAAGCAGATTTTTTGCGATTTCAAATCGAAATTTTTAAAAACGCAGTTCCCAAACGATTTATATTCTGAAATTTGGTTTATAATCGTACTTATTGTCTATGAAATCGCAATCTCAAACACACTCTTAATTACGTTGCGTTTAATCCTAACCTGGACCGTTCCTAGAAAACTTAAAATGTCAAAACGTTGACCAAGTCAACCCACGAAAGCTAATTATATGCTAATTAAAATTTAAACGTAGGAATCTTAAAAAGCAGTGGCTGAGCAGTGGTGGTGTTCAGGCACGTGATTTATATTACCCACTGAAAAGTCATTGACCGGCGATACAAAGATATTTTAACCATTAATGGTACTCTTTTTTTTTCGAACAAAATATGGTAGCACATGCTATCTTGTTCAAAAAAAAAAAATAATAATAATGGTACTCTTTTGAAGTTTATTTATTACATTTATTTCTTACTAGTTCACGGGATTTTGTTTTTATTTTTGGGTTAAATGGCTTATAGGTACTTGTGGGTATGTCCTAAATTAAATCATCGCATCGATTTCAAAAAGTATTATAGATAGTACATGTCGTACCACCTCTTTAAAGTATATTCTCAGTTAGTATTTTTGTTAGTCATCCGTCTATTTTTTTTAACAGACTTCTACGTCTCCTACCTTAGAATGCCAACACATATCACGGTTGTTGTGTGGCTACGTATTACAGATGATACTTATGCTTTCAATGACACATAGTATGAAAACAAAAACCTTATATATATATATAAACAAAAAAAATTGGAGTGGCAGTCCATCTCCATTTTTTAGCCACAGGGTTGGGCCGCCCACCCCCTTTTTGGCCAAGGGGTGGCTCCTATGGCCAGCCAAGGGGTGATCGAGCCGCCTTCAAAGCCAAAATGGAGGTAGCCGTCCATCCCATGACAAAAATAGGGATGCTTTTAGCCACCCAGGCCAGCCAGTCTGGGGCCACCCCAAAAGGCCAACCCTATATTTTTTTTCTTTTCCTTTGTGGCCATTTGGAGGGGGCTGAACCACCTCCAATGGCCAACCCTCAATTTTTATTTTTATTTTCTTAGGCCTTTTGAGAGTGGTTTGGCAACCCCCATTTTGGCTTTGGGATGGCTCGGCCATCTCTTGGCTAGCCATAAGGGGTAGCTTGAACCACCCCTTGGCCAATATGGGGTAGTTGGACACCCATGGCCAAAATAGGGGTGGCCGGCCACCCATTTATTTGTTTAAAAAAATAAATCATTTTTAAAAGAAAAAAATAAAAATAAAAAATGAGGTTTTTTATTTTTTATTTTTCTCATCCAACGTGGCATTGAAAGTATAAATATCATATGCGATACGTGGCAATCGAGACAGGTGTCGGCATTTTAAGATGGGTGACGTGGAGGTCCATTAAAAAAATAGACGGAGGACTGACGGAAGTACCAACTCGGAATATCCATTAAAGACAGGTACCACCTATGACGCTTTTTGAAACCAAGGCAACAATTTGATTTAGGGCCTAACTACATGTACCTCTTAAAGTATGCAAATTTTATGTGCCAATTAGTATGATTGATTGCTTGTTTTTGGTAACACAAAAGGGTCTTTCCTTTTATTTATTTATTTATTTTGGTGAATTTCATTACCGAACAATCATAAGCTAAAAAACTTTAATTCTATTATTTACACTCATTTTTTTTTATATCGGCTAACGTAATATATTTTAAATAATTTATCATGTCAGTCACTTAAAAAAACAATTAAAATATATTACGTTAGTCGGTTTAAAATACGTGTGATAAATAAATGTGAAAAGTAATATTAGGTCTACTTAGGTTTACGATTTAAAAATAGTGATTTTAAATCATGCTATTTAAAAACAAGATTTTTAAAAACGCATTTAAGCGTTTGATAAAATTATAGTTTGACCTTTAAAATCGCGTATTTTTAAAAATATACCATTTGACTACGGTTTGAAAACTCAAATTTTTTATATTTTTAAATCTTAATTTTAAAAATTGTATTTTCAAACTATACATCTTTTATAATTTTGTCTAAATAAAGAAACCTAGCTAGAAGAGAGGACAAGCTGCTAGTTGGTAACAGCTGCACCCATTGTGACCCACAGGCCTTATCGTACAAACTACAAACCCTTCCCCATTTACGGATTAATTGAGGCACATGCGTCCAACTCCGCCGCAATATTTATTCAACTTTCAGAATTTTTTGAAATCAAAATTTAATTAATTTTATTGCGTGAATTTTGAGACTTAAGTTTGTGAGATAAAATTTTAAAAATTTTAAAAAATTAAATAAAATATAATTTGTTTTTGAAAAAAAGTATAAAAGAATAGAGAAGAATCTTAATTCAACCCTGTTGCCAAACACACTAACCTGTCAACCCAGAAAAGATGATTATTCTACGTGGGCAATATATACTCCATTCTATTCTATGGGAAACAAAACATGAAGTCATTGAAATTAAAGAAAAACAGCAGGAATAATATAATGGAGAGTCGGAGACAAAGAAGTTTTATGTAATTTGGTTTATGATCTATGTAAAACATATGATTAACTTTTCGATCTCATCGACACTGAAAATAAACAATAACCTTAATTTGATTGACTTTGGGTCAAGCCTATTATTACATATAGACTCTCAAAACATAAATTAAATACTAATAACGATTACAAAATAACACCTACTCTTAAAATATAAATTAAATACTAATAAATTTAAAGACAATTTTTTTTTTTTTTTTTTGTTTCTTTCTGCATCAACTTGGGATAAAACGTCATCAAGGGGTAGCTCAATCGGCTGGAGACCACGCCTCATGAAGCGGAGGTCACTAATTCGAATCACCTCTTCCCCTCTTGTGCGAACATGTCAAAAAATAAAAAAATAAAAAAAACTTGGGATAAAGCATTTTATATATGCTGGTCAAGATTGGAGGCGAGGAAGGATCGGTGACCTTAGGTTTTTGCCACATCTTTTTCTTTCTTTCTTTCTTTCTTTCCCTTTCCCTGGACTAAGCAATTTTGACGTTTCATTCAGTTTGTTCTTGGAATCTCACTCTAAGTCCGCCGCCCCATTTGCAATGCCCCTCTACAAAAGGAAGCCAAACTGCATGCATTCCAAACCCTAATCTCTCTCTCTCTCTCTCTCTCTCTCTCTCTCTCTCTCTCTCTCTCTCTCTCTATAGCTCTCTCAAATGTCAGTGGAGAAGGGGAAACTTCATAGGCATCACAATTACCAGCACCATCCTGATCAGAGAGAAAAAAATCCCATCAAAATAGAGAGAAAGCCAATGAAGATAAAGTATATTTCCAGCCCAATAATGGTGAACACTAGAAATGTTGCAGAGTTCCGAGCAATCGTCCAGCTGCTCACAGGCAAAAGCTCCAACGTTATTTGTCCGGCCGATGGCAACTACACCATGCTCACACAAGGACCACCAAGCCACCCAGCTCTCCCTAATGATCACAACACTCCACCTTCGACGATGCCTACTGATCATCAAGAGCTGAAAAATACTGGGGTTTCGAACTCCATCTTTGAAGAAGGAGATCACTTTCAGACAGATTTTTCAGATAGCTTGTTGGGATTTTTATACTCCACTTTTGATGAAGTATGCAAATCATGATCATACTCATTTCACTGTCATTGTATAATAATCATCAGCTCGATCGATGTATTTTCAAGTGTTTCTGTAGTTATATATATATATATCATCCGACTGTCATTGTATAATAATCATAAGCTCGATCGTTGTATTTTCAAGTGTTTCTGTATCAGTCCGTCCGTGTCGTTTAGTTGATTTGTAATTAGCTCCTTATGTTATCAAAATGAACTCAAAGACTTATGAGGTATGTCAAGAGAATAATTTACTCCCTACACTTAAATTTCGTCACTGAATTAACAGATTACGGTAGTGTGACATGTATGTCAGAGCCAATAAAATTATGACATGTGGTCTATTTAAGTCAGTATCACAGTAACGGCATATGTTAATTCAGTGGATTAAATTTGATTGTAGGAAGTAAATTATTCTTTTGACATACCTCAAGGACCTCTAAATTCATTTTGATACTACAATAAGCTAATTGCAAATCAGGTAAACTATATGGACTGATTTTGCATTTTCCTTTTTCCTTTTTGTTTCCCTTTTTTTTTAAGTTCTTTTCTCCTCTGAGCACTTGATCAGTATTTTAAATATATTTTTATATATAAGGGAATGCTTATCGGCAAATGGCTTTGTTACAGAATTAGGAAATAATTCTTGTTTGGTAAGTACGAAAGACTAAAAAGAAAAAGAAAAAACCAGAAGAACAACTTGACAGCATTTAATTTGCCCAAGCAAGGACATCAACTAGAAAAAACCAGCCGTCTATATTGACACTGGAAAATTTAAAACCAGAGATAAACATGTAACAACATGTCCGAACAAACATTTGAAACATCCTTATTCTTTCTACCGAAAAGAAATTTCTCTTTTTCCAGAGGAAGTAGATACCAACAACCAATATAAGTCTAATAATCAAGCGTAAGAGAGATTTGCCCTTTCATGAAGTCGAAATCTTCACGTACAGCCACTTCATCCACTGAGAGTACAAGAAGAGAGATTTAAAAGGCCTACCGAGGTTAGCCGACAGGGAATACTTCTGATGCTTAAGTCAGCAAGAGACTTGAGGAAAAACTCTTATTCCTTTAGGAGAAGAAGAGATAGTCTGGTGTGTGTTGCGAATAAATGAGTGAGGTGCTTACCTTTCCTGTTGTATCTTGCGCTTCCCTATCAAATGCCATATCTTTCTTTTACAGTTCTGTCAAGTGACATCGTCCTTTGGCTAGGTTGTGTGTAACGAATCCCGGTAGCCTCCCTTTGTTGCGAGTCAGACGACATTTAATGCCTACCGGCCTATTCTTGTGACGGAAGAAGGCAGTATCACCATATATGCCTTCCTGTCGTGGGTTTCTTGAAAGTCTGCTGGCACGTCGTGGTAGCACTCGTGCCTTTCCCTTTTGGGTTTTCTATAATGAGAATAATCAGCTCGAATGTGCCCAACACCATGACACTTGCTGCCTTAAGTTTTTTTTTTATTATTATTAAATCTTTCTTTCCCTTCTTATCTTCCTTGTCCTTAATTGGTGCTCATCCTCTTGTCACCCTTGGTCCTTATTTCTAAATATCTCTTGGTCCTATACCCTTTCTTGACCTAAAAAATTTCTTGAACTTTATAATAAACAAAGTCATATATGTTAGAATATATTATTGCTTTTCCTATTAGGATTGTTAGAATATATTATTACCTTTCCTATTAGAATTTATTCCCTACCTTAATTACTCTAGGGTTTCTTGGTCACTACTCATAATCTCTCTATATATAGAGGTCTCTTGCAATATGTTATGGATATACTACTCAATACAATGTAGTCCTTAATATATTTTCGCTCTCTCTTCCGCTCTTTCTTTCTTTCACATATATTCTCTGTTTCATATATTTATTCAACATGGTATCAAAGTTTGAGCCGGCAATTTTAACACGATACGACAACCCGACACGAACACGACACGAAATTAACGAGTTTGGGTCTACCCGTTTATCTTAGTTTGGCGGGTCAGGTCGCGAGTCACCCGCGGGTGACCTACCATACATGATTAGCTTTTTTTAAAATAAAATAAAAAAAAATTATATATATTATTTAAAAAAAAAAAGAAAAGGAAATAGGATTAGATTTATTGATTTAGAATTTTAGGATTATTAGGTATTTAGGTAATTTAGGACCGGTTGCCCTAACTTCTTCACTTCTTCAGTTTTCTTTTCTTTCTCCTTCACACCGCGCCGCCCTGCCCCCTCTTCTTCCATTTTCTTCTTCTTCAGCGCCGCGCCACCACCGCCGCCACCCCCTCTTCTTCTTCCATTTTCTTCTTCTTCCTCTCGCTAGACCCGCTCGATGCAGCGACGCTCTCTCTCTTTGGTCTTCTTCAACGCCGCCCCTTCTTCTTCAGTTCCCGATGAATGGCAGCGGGGGCGTGGGGGAGTTTGGAAGGGGATTGGGGCTGGGGAGCGCCGAGCGCGCAGTTCGAGGATGTTAGTGGTGCGAATCGGGACGTTTTAGGGACTGATCCAATGAGTTTGGACCTGAGAGCGAATCACGGCAGTGGAGTTGAGTTTGAAGGTGAACAAGTGTGCTTGATTGATGAGAAAGTATAGGAAATTGAAGGAATTTAAATCTTAGTTGCTAATAATTTGTGTTTTTAAATGTGATTATGGGCTGTATTATTTATGGGCTTTTGACTTACGGGAATACTCTACCTGCAGTTTTTCTGAGTAATTGAATGACATGGTCCTTTAACTTTCAATGATAAACTTATATGGCTGATTTTCATTCTGACTGCATTCGATTGTTGTATTGATTTTTCAATTATTTTCTTGATTTTAAAAAAGGCTGAGATTAAGTAGGGTGATATTTTTTTTCTTTTCCGTAATATATTATATATGTTTGCAGATATATATTTTTTCTTTTAAACGGGTCGTGTTGACCCGATTCGACCCATTATGTTAAATGGGTTTCACGGGTCGTGTCGGGTGACTCGTGAAATTACCGTGTTCGTGTCGTGTCTGGGTCTAGGCTAAACGGGTCGCGGGTCTTAGCGGGTTGTGTCGGGTGCCCCGTTTTGCCAGCCCTAATCAAATTTATTTCAACATGGTATCAGAGCCTATTTTGATCCCTCTTTTGGATTTATTTTTGCCTCTTTTTTTTTTTGTGATATGCGGCAAAATTCATTGGCGAAACTTGGCACAATATGGTTTGGCTCTTCGCAGGATTAACGGCTAATTTCCGTTCTCCGACCATTATTGTCAGTTGCGGTTTGGCCCCTCACAGGATTAACGGCTTGTCTCCGTTCTCTGACCGTCACTTTCAGCCTTTCTCGCCAGCACCGTTTTGATCCAACCATCGACTTCGACTGCATTTAAATCCGGCTTCTAATTTCAAACTCAAGGTTCCAGAATCTTCTATCTTGAGTTTGAGGGGGATGTTAGAATATATTATTGTCTTTCCTATTAGAATTTATTCCCTACCTTAATTACTTTAGGGTTTCTTGGTCACTACTCATAACCTCTCTATGTATAGAGGTCTCTTGCAATATGTTATGGATATACTACTCAATACATTGTAGTCCTTAATATATTTCCGTTCTCTCTTCCGCTCTCTCTTTCTTTCACATATATTCTATGTTTCATATATTTATTCAACATGGTATCAAAGCTATTTCAACATGGTATCAGAGCCTATTTTGATCCCTCTTTTGGATTTATTTTTGCCTATTTTTTTTTTATCTGCAGCAAAATTCATTGGCGAAACTTGGCACAATATGGTTTGGCTCTTCGCAGGATTAACGGCTAATTTCCGTTCTCCGACCATTATTGTCGGTTGCGGCTTGGCCCCTCACAGGATTAACGGCTTGTCTCCGTTCTCTGATCATCACTTTCAGCATTTCTCGCCAGCACCGTTTTGATCCAACCATCGACTTCGACTGCATTTAAATTCGGCTTCTAATTTCAAACTCAAGGTTCCAGAATCTTCTACCTTGAGTTTGAGGGGGATGTTAGAATATATTATCTACCTTAATTACTCTAAGATTTCTTGGTCACTACTCATAGCCTCTCTATATATAGAGGTCTCTTGCAATATGTTATGGATATACTACTCAATACAATGTAGTCCTTAATATATTTTCGCTCTCTCTTCCGCTCTTTCTCTCTTTCACATATATTCTCTATTTCATATATTTATTCAACATGGTATCAAAGCTAGCTATTGCAACACTCATCATCCATAGATTTATCATCCGGGATTCACTTGCCTCTTTGTTCACTGTTTTCAAAGCAATGAAAATGTTCTTCCTAGGTTGAGGCAAGGTGAACTTGTAGGTTTGAAGTGAACCAATCAGTTCTTTTATCCTAATAGAGTCAAGGTTCTTACTAGTGGCTCCAGAACTATGGCCGCCTTCTAAAATCACTTTCCACGAACCAACTCGTTTCAACTCCGATGAACTCACTGAGCAAACCCCAACAATCAGAAGGGGATTTAGGATTTCATTATTGCTTGGGAACAAAAAGAGAGGCAAGAATGAAAGTTTAGGCTCAAGAAGAAAATAGACTCTCTCTAGGGTTTTCAGGATTACTTCTTCCATGCTTTGAAAGTCATGTAAGACAAGTATACATCTAATAGGTAGAGAAACATATGGTCATTAAAAAGGGAATCCAAATTTAAAATGAACTAAATAATCGTAAACTCGGTCGAGCAACTGTCCCGCGAGAGTCAAGCGAAGTTTCTGGTTTTGCAACTCACTCAAGCGAGCAAGATCAAGCAATTCTTTTTTTTTTCTTTTTTGCACGATTTGACATCTGAACTTGCACGCTCGAGCGTGGGTCGAGTGAGTCTTTATAAAGTGCAAGTCTGAACCAAATTTTGAACCGGACTCAATCCTAACTCAACTACTACTTACAATCCATTTTTGACCCATATTTTGGCGCTAGGATTTGTCAATTCGAATACAAAGCCTAACATTATGGTTCTATAATAATTTGGACTAGGCATAAAACTAAAATCCGTGATGAATTTAGAATAGATCGAATAGGCTGACTAGAAGTGTGAGTTTCTTCAAATTTCTTATTTTTCCCCTTTGGGTAATCAGATCGATTCACTGCATTAACCTCTGTTTTGAGTAATTAATATTGCTTCCTTATTTGTCTGATTAGGCAGTCATATTAGAAATTTAGTGCCGGCCGGCGGCCACCAACATGTCTTGACTTTTGCATGGTCTTGAAACAATATTTGTTAGTGTCGTCAACTCTTCGTTTTTCCAATTTTGTCTCTTCCCAAGTCCTTCTTCCTTGTTTCGTTTTTCCAATCTTGCCTTTTTCCCAAGTCCTCCTACCTTTTTTCGTTTTTCCAATTTTGTCTTTTCTCAAGTCCTCCTTCAACGAGTGACTTTTTTTTTAACGAAAGATCTGAGTGTTTCATTGATAAAAATCACGAGTATAAAGCTCTTACATCACAAAGCATAAAGGTCTACAAAATCATAGCCACATGCTATGAAGTTACGTAGTTATAGATACAAACAAAATTCTTACAGTATATAAAGTGTTATCTATGACTTTCATCTTCTGCTAACCCATGTACAAGAATTGTTAAATAGCAGATCTGCTCCGAGCAGACTAGATCTAAGATAAGGGTAATCAAATATTCTAAAAAACTTCATTTAAACCGGCCGTGAAAGATGGTTCCTAGCATTACTCACTCAAAAACACCATTAACGTCATCACCTCGTTAAAAGCCACCAACCCACCAAATAAATTAAAGAGAACTTTCTTGGATTTCAGTCTCCTTGTATCTTTTTCTGATTAGAGAGATGTTTTTCTTGGAGTTACTTCTTTTATTATTATTCTCTTTTTCTTTTTCCTTTTTATTGGGGTTTCTTAGTGTTAAATCATTATTTATTTCAAAAGCTTAACTGATAAAAAATTATTAATTTAATTGTTTGATTAATATTCTAACACTTTTACTCACGTGTGAACTCAAACTTCAACTTTATAAGTGAGGTCTGACACGTAGAATATTTAATTGAAATAGGAGGTGAATAATGGAGATAAGGTTTAAACTCATGACATTTACTCTGATACTATGTTATATCATAACGTATTCAAAAAGCTCAATCCGACATGAAATAATTGATTTTAATTAATATCATAACCTTAGAGTTACTTCCGTTGATAGAGTTGTGATTTATTTAATGATTATTAATTTATGAAATAATGATAAATAAGCAAAATAAGTGCCTTACCCCGACCATCATACAGTTAATCAAAGTTATGAGTCATTTGTGAATTTGAAAGGCATGCTTGCCGTTTATCACACATTGTCACATTTAGTGGTGTTGTAGTAGTTCAAATTGTAACACTTCCGGCATTTAAGGAAGAAAAAAGAAAAAGAAAAAAACCCTTTAAAGTTAACCCCATTTTCTTGGGACAAAAATTTTCTGCAAGCAAAAATATGAGAAAATAAGAGGTTTTTAATAGGAGGAGAGCCGCTCCCTCGGGCAAAGATCCTCTCCATTTCATTCGCATTTATTTTATAATTATGATTTAAAGTTGGTGTATCTAAGAATGTACATCATTTCACGTCATTCAATTTAACTTCCAAGAGTTTACAACAACATTCACATTTTAACCAAAGAAAAACAAAAGCAAAAAAGAAAAAGAAAAAGGAGGATCAAAAGGGTGGCAGATTAATTGCATATGTTTTGTTTGTTCCATAAGAAAATAAATTCAGAAAAACTCTATTTTCTATTTGCTTGTTTAATAAGAACCGAAAGATGGAAAAATAACGTCCTAGATTGTAGGAAAACAACCCAAAATGTTTTCAAGAGTAGAGTAAAAATCTGGAAACATTTTCCAAGAAGCAGAAATGAAAACTTGTGAGCTATTAAATATTTTAGATTATTGAGATGAATGCTGTAATTTTTTTAATGGTCGATATCTAATTTCATTTTCTCTCTTTCTTATAAAAAACTTAAAAAATTAGATCTTGGCCATTTAAAAAACTATAGGTGTGTTGTAGACAATATACAATAGTTGTTTTGAATCTCATTTGTAACTCTCCTAATTCTCATATGCTACATATTGATTAGATAACCTCCTAATTCTCGTAAGTTACCTATTGATTATATACTTATTGTATTTATGGTCTCATTCAACTACAAGTAGGTCATTTTATTGTACAGCTTCTATCAAGTGAAAAAGAAGAAAGATGTAGCCAATAAAAAGCTTTACTGTATAGATATAAATCATAGGCCGAACCACCTTAATTTTGTACCTCTCTTCGTTGTTTTCATCTCTTCTTTCAATTATATGATTTAACTAGTTTAGAAAATACAACTTTTCAGGGAAAAAAAAAAAAAAGTGTACCATTGCTTTCTGTATGTTAAGAGACCGACATATTATTGAGGAGTCTTCTAGTGAAACCATAATATAACTTAATGAAACACCGGGTTTTTTTTTAGTCTAAGTACGTTATATTAACCATTTACACTTGTGAGTCTATGGCATTTCTTTATTGTGAGATTCAACATTTTACACTCATGCATGCATATTCAACAATCTCACCTCCAATGAAAGCTCTAATAATAATCTTATGTGCCATCTTTAGGGTCATTTGTGTGGGCTATGTGGACCTTATGCATGCCACGCATCTTCATCCATGCTCCAATTACGAAAGGAACCAACCATCCATGATCCATGCATGCCCATCATTGTCCCCACTCCCATTGCGGAAGGGCCATAAACACATCAAATACATAGAAAGAATAATCAAAGTTTTTCATGGCACATGGTCTAAGAAATTTCCTTTCCCAAAGTTATTAGGATCTATTATTTAAATCGCAGTTTAGCCCCTTAAAATTGTGCTTATTGCCTACCATTTGAAAACACAATTTTTTTTACATTTTTAAATCGCAATTTTTTAAAAATATAATCTCAATCGATCTATTATTTAGAGTTTTGTTTAAAATCGCATTCCTTATCTGCAAAATTACAATGTGAAACGCACGCTTACCAAGAAACAAGCACAGCCAATAGAAAGTAACATGAGGTGCACAAGGTGTTTACTGTTTAGGCAGGGGGGAAGATGAGATGGAGGAATTATTCTTAGTGACACCAGAACTACACAAATATTTTGATATATTAGGATACAAAGCTAAATTTAGGGTCCGTTGTCTCATATAAATGTTGCTTTGTAGATATATGTCGAGCAGATATTTGAGTAACTAATTTACCCCAGTTAAAAAATAAATAATTTACACAGAGTAAAAACATGATAGTGGCTTCTTAAAGGAGACTAATGTTGAAATATGCTTACCTACCTACATGAAACAAGCTTAACCATACTAGCTCTATTAAACCTTCACCTTAGATTAAGCTTGACAAAAACCTCTTCTTAAAGAGCCAACTACTTAATTGGCACAATTCTTGTTGCAGACATACAAACAGATAAATTTACCTCTAGAATAAGGTCGTGGTCAAAGGGAAGTATCAATTTACTAGTTTCTTAAGAAAGAGCTAGAGTACTAGGTTGACTTAGAATTTCTAGGATTTTACTTGGAATCTTTTATTAGGAGATTTCATATAACTAAACAAACATATAATGAGAACATAAAAACTCATCCATAAGCAACAAAGAAAGCACAGTAAAAAGTGACAGAACAGCAAAACACATCACAATATGACCTACAAATTTACATGCATGATACACAACCACAGGATGCATCATTCTGACTACTTTAGAAAACATAAACACACAGGTTTGAGGGTAAATCCTCAGCACTGTCGCATAAAGTGACAAAGTACTTTAAGCAGCAAGTCTCTCTTTTTCCACCTAAATTCATATTTCTCACCTATGTCTTCCTAAGTTCAGATGCTAACCAACGACTAATTCTTCATTCTTACCTCTCAATTCCCATCATCGGCAGCTTTTAAGTAAAGAGTCTCACCCCCATCAACATCATGGCTTGTGGAGCTCCCCCCTCGCCCTTCAGCAGACCCAACACTCCCAATATCTTGCTTGCTTCCACCTGCCATCCCCCTACCACCCTGCAAGCCTTCTCCGGTGGAGCCACGACCAAAATCATGAAACCCTCCAACCCCAAGTGGCCCACTGCCTCCCGCATGACTAGCATCACTTTGCATCATGTGAAGTCCGGCACTTCCACTAGAGCTCATACCAAGCTGGCTGTGTAATTGCTGTTGCAGTGCTGAAAATGGCTGTTGGCTGTACAACATGGAGGAGCGTGCAGCCATGAGCGATTGTGGAGTCAACTGTTGAGCCTGTTGGTGTTGCATGTAGTGCCCTCCTGGCTGCATAATGCCACTGGAGGGAAACTGCAGGACATTGATAGGTAGTGTTAAATATAGTAGCATTTAACTTTATGAATCAACCCTAGCTTTTTGAGACACAAATCTGCAGTTATTACTCCAAGAATTTATTACAATTTTGCAAACGCGGCACATGGCACATGGCACATGTTAACATATATACAACGCATAAATTCCCTGAAGGTGGATTATTTGATGCAAGAGGAATCTCGAATATATAAAGATATATTAGCATGATTACGCGAACAATTTCAACACAACTACAATCAACCTATTTAAGGAATATATAGTGTGGTGAAAAAGGTTGTTAAAACAAACCCAGAAACAGCACAACCCCGTTATTTATTTCATATGCAAGATATCAAACATCGTTCGAGTTTCAACAGAAAACACGAAACAGGAACGCTCAAATAAGCAGCAATTAGAAAATAAAACTGAGTCGACAAGATAGAGAGAGAAATGAGGTTTGTACCTGACCATGCATGGTAGGGGGTTGGGGTTGAGAATCTGCAATTGCAGCCAGGTACATAAGGTTTCGCTGTAGCCTTGCTTGGTTCCTGCAACAATAGAGAGAATTTATTAACTCTTCTAGCAGTTGAAACATAAAAATTTTATACCATGTTACTGCCAACTATATACTGTTCCTCCTGCAAGTCCGGCAGGAGTTTATACGGCATTGATCTTAATGAAAAGCTTCAATCATTATGATAATTTCATGAATAAACACAACTAATTTTAACAAACTTCAAATACAATCTGTTCTTTTTAATTTCCACCTTAGTCAAACCAGAATTGCTCTTGAAAGGCACACTACAAACAGGATCATCATTAGATTGGATGCGGGTACTAAAGCAATGATACACATAAAATACTTTCTAATCGACATAAATCACGCCTAATTAAAGAGTGAAGAGGGCTAGTATAAAACCCCCTATTTCAGATCTAGGTGGCCCTTAAGTGAGCCCAGTATCTTGGGCTTGACCCATCTATTTGGGCCTATGTTATAATAAGTAATGGATTATAACTTATAAACCCTTAAAGGCCTAAAAGTCTATCCACAGAGAGCTTATTGCAAATCAAGTTTAACCACAAGGATTGACTATGCATTTTTCCCAATTTTTTATTTACATGTTTTGTTCTATTCAAAAGAAATTTGTTTAACCTATAGATTTATTAGAGATCTTAATTCTTATGTTTCCAATCTAAAAAGTGATAGAAAACATAATCAAATGGAAAAATAAAGACAAAAGCGGAAATAATAAAATGGAGACAAGAGAATTTTACGTGATTCAGTTTATTACCTACGTCCACAGGGTAAAGCCCAAAGGGTTACATTGTTGCTCTTATTGCTTGATTATTTTACAACACAGAATACTCCTATTTATAGGAGAATTGAGATAGGTATGAATGGTAATCAAATTTAATTGATTTGATTACCATAAAACCTAATTACAATCAACCTTATAAAAGGGAAGTAACGTACAATATCAATATAATATATTTCCTTTCAATATAGGAAATATATTCTCTAATATCCTGGAAATATATTCTCTTAAATATATTCGCTAACATCCCCTAATATCTGGAGAATATATTCTCTATCAAAAAGAATATGCGAATCCTTAGATTTGTTTGATATTATATTTATTTAAGCTATAAAATCTCATTTTACAAAAGTTTCTTTATCTTTTAAGAACATTAGAAAAACATTGTGATTTGTGTATATGTATATATTGTATTTTGAATTTATGGCCAAGGGCGATTTCTCCCCTAGCTGAAAGTCCTTAGAATAATTATTATTGGGGTTGTTTGATTTTTCGCCAAAAGAAAAAGTGTCGAGTTTATTTTTTTCAGAAATATGTCATTCTTAAAATTTCACGAAGAACACTACAAGTATGGAGTTTTGATCCGTTTTCAAGAAATATTTTTCACAAAAGTTCCTTTCAACTGTTGAAGAAAATAAATTTTAGATTTTAAAACATAATAGCATGGGGACAATTTGGTTGATGAGCATCAAGCTTTCCACATCTGTAATGTCTCTTTTTAGGGATGGCTTCACTGTCGAGTTTATTTTTTTTCAGAAATATGTCATTCTTAAAATTTCACGAAGAACACTACAAGTATGGAGTTTTGATCCGTTTTCAAGAAATATTTTTCACAAAAGTTCCTTTCAACTGTTGAAGAAAATAAATTTTAGATTTTAAAACATAATAGCATGGGGACAATTTGGTTGATGAGCATCAAGCTTTCCACATCTGTAATGTCTCTTTTTAGGGATGGCTTCACCGAATGGAATGGTCTCACTAAGTTCTTGTGAGATTCCTCATGTCTGGTCCTTTAGCTTTGAATTTCGGTCTTCTGTTTCGTCTGGGTGGTTCTTTGTTCGGCGATGTAGTTTTTTTGGGTTTGGTCGTCATAGTCCCGGGGGTGTCGTTGATGGATAAGGTTTTCCTAGTGGAGTCGAAGGCTTTCACCTTCTCGGTTCTGGGTGGGGCGTTGACGTTGAGGGTGGAGGAGAAGAGGAAAAATTTTCTGGGTGTGGTCTTGTTGAATGTTCAGAGCGCCGAATGGCTTGCGTCGACGTTGGAAGTGTTGTTGGGCCTCCCGACAGAGCAAGTCTTTGTGAAGTCATTTAGAGAAGGTTCGAAGGTTCTAATTGCTCGGAGAGGTGGGAATAAAGCTGGGCGCTATTTAGAGGCGACTATGTTCGGGTTGGGCGGTCGGAAAGGATCCATTGTTATCCCCGAGGGCCGTGGAGGGTGGGGATGGCTTAAATTCTCAGACGAGCGGAGAAAGGTTGTCGATTTCGTCTCAGGTTCGGTGAGTGGCAGGCTCGGCTCCTCATCTACACCGGAGAAGAAGGTTGTGGAGGAAGATCAGCCGACTCTAGGCCTGGCTCCAAAGTGGACGGGGACTTCTTTTGCGGAGGTAGTGAGGGCGGATTCGACCGCTGTTGCGAAGATGCCCATAGTGGGTGATGGTCGGTCCGGGTTAAGGGCTTCGCAGGCGACACCTTGCGAGTTCGATCTTCTTCCGGCGGTGCGGCATGCAGAGGATATTCCAAGATCGGCGGTGGATTGCTTTTCTTTGGAGGCTCACCGGCTTGATATGTTGGGCAAAGACCAGATTGTATGTCCGCAGGGTAAGGACTCTCATTTGAAATTTGAAACTTCGAGATTGCGGACGTGGCGTAAGTTGGGTTCTAGTTTTTATTTGGCTTTGGGCCGGGCCGTGGGGAGAGTTCTGAGCCGATTTACCGGGTCGGGGCTGTTTCGAAAACCTTTCCGTTTTCGCGTGACCCGAATCAAGCGGAAACCTAAAGTTTCCTGTCCGCCGCCAACCTCGCCGAAGACGACAACGGAGATGTCCTCTGGGTTGGTTCTGAATCGGATTCTTCCTGGGGGTTTGGAGGTGTCAGCGTTGGGAGATAAAGTGGGCGTGAGTCCAGCTTCTTCGGCTGATGTCGGGATCTATCCTAGGCCGGAGTCCTCGTCGGAGACAGTTACAGGGACAGATTCAGGAACGGAGTCTTTTTCTGGGGGTGAGTCGAGCAGGTCCCAGGTGCCTTCGGCGGTTTCTTGCTCGAGTGTGAATCCAGCCTCTAATAGGTTCGGTTTCCCCCCTTCTCCGGCACCGGATCTGGGTTTTCCGGGGGTTCTGCTTCTACTTCTTTTAAGTTTACTCCTTTGGGGAAGCTTCAGTTTCCTAATCCCCTCTCTGCCGCTCCGTCTCTCTTGGGGAAGCTTCAGTTTCCTAATCCCCTCTCTGCCGCTCCGTCTCTCGCTGGTGCAGCTCTTTTAGGAGAGAAGCTGCGTTCTCCCCTCCCTGTGGTGGCTTCTAAGCCCTTTCAGTGTTACTACAGAAGGGCAAAAAAATTGAGGGAAAGGCATTCTGTGAAGTGGAATGATGGGCTACTTTCTGACTCTTTGCAAGCTGTGAAGATGTCAGTTGGCTTCGTTGATAAGAGGGTTTCAGGTGGAGTGCCGCCAGCTGAGAAGGCGGCAAAACCTCCTGCAATAAAGAAGGCAATGACGCCAGTGAATCAGGGCCTTTTTAGGAAGGGGTTTCTCAATCTTCCCCCGATTTCAGTCCCTACCGTGGCGCTTCAGGAGGTCAACAATGACGGGGTGGTAGGTCCTTCTTCCCCTTCGAGTGGTTGCTTGAATGGTTTCTCCCAAACTCGGAATTGGCCAGTTGGCTTTGATCATAACGGGGAAATCGTGGTGTGGGAGGAGGATGAAGATGATTATTGGGATGGTTTGCCATTAGATTGGGCGATGGATGGGGATTTTGGGGAGGAGGCTTTGGCTATTCGGGATGCCATGGAGGAGGAGTTCCAGTTTTTTGCGCGCCAAAAGTCTAAAGGGAAAAGGGAGCTTCTAAATTTGCATAGTTCCATTAACTATGGTGACGCGAATTACCCCTCTAGGCGTAGGAAAGGCAAGGCACATATGTTGTAGGTCTATTATGCCTTGACGGGTAGTGGGTTTTATTGTTCTTAGTTGGGTTCTTTTGTATCTTGTTTGGTTCTTGTGTTCTGGGGCATTGATGTTGTGGGTTTTTTTGGGTTAGCTTTGATTGTTCCTGTGTATACTTCTTGTGTACCTAGGGGCGCCTTACGCTTTTTTTATAAAAGTTCTTCTTACTTATCAAAAAAAAAAAGTGTATTGGGCCCTAAAAGTTGTTTTTATGATTTTTGGGCCCAAGTGAGTAAGTTATTTCAGGCTTTGTGCCTGAGTTGGTCTAGGCCCATATAGGGCCCCATTTAGAAGGCAGAATAGCCCAAGTTGGCCAATCTTGACCCATTTCCCATGGTAGAGCATAAGCCCATTAAGAGTGATGAAGGGGCCCAATTGGAGTTGGGCCAAGGGTCTATTGGGCTTCCTAAGGTTGGGTGCATGCCTGGCTAGACCTAAAGGGGACAGACCATGCGCATAAAATTAAAAATTAAAAAAAAGAAAAAGAAAAAGAAAAAAAAAAAGAGAGGAAGAATAATCAAAATTAGGGATAGTTTGATAAAGACTAAAGGAATCCTAAGGTAAAACCCTAGGCTTATTTCGGAGATTTTTGAGACTCGGGAAAATGGGAAAAAGTCCGAATAGGTCAACTTTAGTTAAGGCCAACCCCTAACTAGAATAGTATTAAGTTAGGGTGAGGAGGTATGTGTCTAACTGAACTGTATTGGTTCAAGTGCTTCACAGCTCAATTATCCTCATTATAGTTAAGAAATCAAGGTTAAGTGATATACCCTACCCCATCTAGATAAAGATTTATGCAAAGTTATTTATTTGCACTAAATGCTTTAGAAAACACTCAATCTGTATTAAATGTTTCATTCATAGCACAAATTTAACTGTGATTTATATACTTGTTTCTATTTAATGATATTGCACACATGTTTGAAATGTTATTTATTTCATGAATAACTTATAATTTATAAACTAGATATTTTTTTTTTTTTTATAAGTATAAACTAGATATTGTTTTGATAAAGTAAACTAGATATTGTCTTGTGAAAAGAAGTATGTAAGAGCCTTATGAGATGAAATAGAAAATTTCCAAGTATGAAAGATTGTGCTTTTACACATGCTAGTAGAGAGCTATGAGAAAGAAAGAAAGTTTATAACGGAAGAAGACTATTGGCAACGTTTGGCAAAGACGTTGCCATGACAAGATAATGCTTGTCCTTTTTTTTCAACTTTTTCACTTTTTCACATTTTCCAATAACAATCAACATCAAAACATTCACTTTTTCTACTTTTCACATCACATTAATAATTTTTTATTATTATTTAAATACAAAAATTCACTACAATACAAAACTTTTTCACTTTTCTATACAAAACTTTTTACTTTATATCACATCTACCACTTTTTACTAACTCCCAAAAAAATAAAAACCCACTACCATGTCATGTAAAGGGCATTGCCAAACATTGCCATTATGTGTCTAAGTAAACAAGTTGTTTTAAAATTATTTTAGCCTAAAAGGTAAGAGATAACACGGTAGTCGGTAGCAGGGCTAGGATGGAGTCTAACCACTACATGTGATCCATCACCACAGATTTGCCACGCTGAGTGCACCTAGAGTTAATCATTTGGACCAAATAGACTCAACCCGCAGCCACGGGATCAGAATGGGTTCTTCAGGATTACGCACAACCCTAGCATACGGGGCATAATTATATGCGAGGCTGCAAAGTAACAAGTGGAAGATTACTCTATAAATCTATGAAAGTTAGAGATTTCTTTATTGTGTTTTCCACTAACCCCGTTTTGTTTTTCCTCCCCGTAGATGTTGATGAGAATGCGTTAGGAGACCGAAATGTCTCGAGCTAGGGTGAGGGGTCTCAGAAGAGTTGAAATGTTTTGTTTTAACATGTGCATTTGTTAACAATAAGATTTTTTAAAACATTTTACATTGAAGTTGTGGTGACTATTTATTTCGTTTATGTTGGAATTTTCAAAACTTTTACACCTCCAAGAACTTTTAATAAAATTCTTTTATTGTTCTTTAGTAGTGCCCAGAGTTTCTTGTAATTTCTTGCGCCTCCAAGCGAGCCAGGGGCATTATAGCAAGTCTTTGATGCACCAGCAGCATCTACTAGACTTCTTGCAAAAAGGTGCAAGAAAATATAAAAAGTCTCTCTCTTCAATGAGTACTTCAAATATATTCATTAGTTTGAAGTCAAGAACATCAAATCATAAGATAAATTAAATGTTAGATTATGGTTAGCAAGACTAGACTGATTCCTTTCTGAATAAGTACTACTGCAATTGACAAGTACAATGGAAATCATGAAGGTGCAGTCAGAATACAAAATGAGAGCTTTTATACCTTGTAATTGATTGTAGAGCAGAAGACAAAATGAAAGTGTCTCGGAGATACAATCGATGTTAATCAGAGGATCAAGATTCTTGGTTATTATGTGGGTTAGTAACGTTAGTTGCAAGCTGAGACAATACAAGACAAGCAAGCCAAAATCCATTAAATTGGAAAGTTAATTCTTACTCTGCACACTCGCCCAGTTTTCCTGAATTCTGGCTCTCAACAATCTTCAAAATTAGTGACTTGTTCTCATCCAGATACTGCATGTACAAACAATGAAGTTAGGAACACTTAGGCAACACAATGAAATAATTAATAGCCAGTAAATTACAAATGACAATAATGAAAGTCAAGAACTCATCATTTTACTTGTACAGTGGTAATCAGTCATTCATAATTAATTTGAAAAGCTAACAATTATCTGCAAATTTAGAAAGATCATTTTTGCAGCCAATGCTCAGGCTATTTCTTCTTCATGAGGATCACCAATTCATGCAAAACAGAATTTTTAATAAAAAAAAACCTGAAACTCATACAATGATACTGAATTACAAAAAGATAAACTCACATATCTCATACAAATCCACAATTGACTGTGTTTTCACTTTCTATTTATGCTCACACTTCAAATCTCATGAGCTGCCATTATCATACTTATGCAAATCATGATTATTGAGCCTAAAATCACTTAGTTTCATAGCTTTCATAGCTTAGGCTTTTGCTTAGGAATTTGCTTTGGTCAGAAGGTCAAACTCCCACATTACAAATTTTCAAATTGACCAAAATCACCATACACATCCAATTAGTCATCACTGCCTTTTTCACATCCAAGTGTTTGAAGGAACGTCTGAACTCTATTTCTTGCAGTATACTCGGCCAAAAACTAAAAACAAACCAAGAGAAATCCAATCTCCACAAGAAATACAAAGGCTATAATTAGAATATATAAACCTCACATATACATGCACTTGGAGCTTTGAAGAGGTGTACCTTCCTCATCCCTGCATCATTGTAACTTGCTGAATTTGATGTTTACACCAATAAATGACTGGGGTACTAAAAACATGAATATTTCTATGTGGAATAGCACAATATGGACACCCAGCTCATTTGATATCCATCTTAGGATCCTTATCACAAGCTATGAGAAACAAATTCAGATAAATCCTCTAAAAGAAAAGTCACCACAAAAATATTATTTCAGAAAATATTTACGACCGTGCCTACTTTCATATTGATCACCCTTTTAAAAGGAGCTCATCACCTTTCTTTTTGAGATGCCTATCCAAGGGCCTACACCAAAGGGAGAAAGAACCTTTGAAATTTTCCATCCACTATAGGTTATACCATAGTTGGCGGCTACTACTCTCCACCACTATTATTCCTGTACTCTCAAACCTCCATATTAATTTCCACAAAAGAGCTACTCTTATATCCAATCCTAGTCTCATCTGCTTATTGGCCATTCTCAGAACTATTACAGTACCATAATAATAACAGGAGATAGTTTATTCAAGTTTGTCAATTATATCTATTGAGTGGAAGCAACATAATAATAATTAGGCAAATTTTTTAAACTCTATGTAAATGCTTTAGACCTGTAATGCATAGAGAAAGACAAAGATTAGGTAAAGTTCTAGTACTCATGATACATGGACTGAAATGTGTGAAGCACCCATATAGGAGATAAGACATGGATACATGGATATGAATATAAGACAAACACTGAACATGCGCATAGCTGGGCAAGTACCCCATCAAGGGTGTTGAACACACTAAGAGAGGAAAACATAGATAAGTTGAAAAATAATTTCTGTTACATGCCTAGTTAAATTTTATGTCAATGTCAATCAACGTACACACAGTCCACATAGTGCACTATATATACATTAATTTTACCCTAGGGTAATGAAGAAGAAAGCTTGGGAAAGTAACTAATTTAGCTTCTACCTGGGGTCAAGACAAATGTGACACCCACACCTGAAACTTGCACCTGAGGGTAACATACCCTAGCATATGTATACCATACAAATGGACAAGGCCATACCAATTAGGTCCAGTGCTTGACAGATAATAATCAAAGGGAGAACTACACTTTGATCTCATACGGCATCAGGCAAGTTTGTTTTTTCAATTTATGATTTAGAAAGTGGCACTTTACCAACCCAAAATGCACTCCATTAGCACCCATCAGAGTGCCCTCAAAACATGCACACGCAAATCTGTGCTTCAAGAAAAAATAACATTTTATATAACTACAATTTAGAGAAGTAGCAGTTCATACAGTTTTGTTTGTGGCTATGGCTGTTGGTTGCACTCTGATGTTGAAGAGTAAAATGTAGAAGACACACGAGGAGTGGACCTCATATGGATCAAGTGCCACTTTCTAAAACCCAAATCGAACTCCCTCCATACCACTGATGGGTAATATGCATTTTTCCAAAATCAAATAAGGGCACCAACTTGAAAAGCTTAGCATCATGGTAACCAAGATTAGTGACTAAAGGGAAAGTCATTGTTATTACATGTTATTTAAAAAGAGTTGATACTTCTCTTATTATGATTAAAGAGCTATTAACTTCAACTGCCGTGTGGGGAAAACTTGGATTACTTTCTAATTAAAAAGGCCAGTAAACAGGTAAGATTTGTGATTGATATTGTTCACAAGATTCAGCAATGCTTAGTGATGCAACACAATTTGACATGATTTACACACTAAATACTAAGTGCCACTTTCTCAAAAAGAACGCATGTTCAGTAGAAGTAAATGCAAAATTAGATTAGCAACCTATTCTTCCAAGTATTGGAGGAAAAAAAAATAAAGAAAAGAAACTGATGCACATATCATTTCTCATCTTAATAAAACAATTAATTACTGCCAACCTTCGCAATGTGCATAAAGTCACCAAGTGGAATTATTAATAGGTAAAATAAATTTTTTTTAATCATAAATGAAAAAAGGTGAATTATTTTCTATACACATTTTTCGATCGAATGATATTCTTCCAAGCAACAATATAATATCAATAACATAAAAATATCACGTGGGGGACTTATGGTTACACCATAAGCATAACACAGACCTGTAATCCTTAAAATGATCGTGATGATATTACGAGTTATATGACAACTATCACAACACAAACATCGATTCTCGGTCAACATATTTATTAGAAGTCAGAAATTTCAAGAAAACTCTTGACTACATGAGAAAGCTATATGTGCATCATAGTACAAGGGACTGCAAATAATTGTCATAGCCAAACCCAAATTTCTTAGTCAATGACTAGGGGGCCTCAACTTTCCACTCTGCTGAGTTAATTAATCATGTGTGAAGCCCAAGTTAGGACAATGCCTCATCAGCCATGACCAATCTTAATTAAGTCTTCTCATATTTAGCAACAAGATTAAGCTATGCGGATGCAAGTATTGCTCAGTTAAATTTCATGTGTATCAATTCATGGCTTGCTTGCATGTTCTACATAAATTAAACCATAAAGGTTGACATACCAGTTGGGATGAGTCATCCGTGCTGACCAAATGATCTTAGAGTTCTCCTTAAAATTTGCATACATCAGGAGCATTTAAAAATATTGAAGATAATATCTCAAACAATTTTCTCCAGATTTACATGGAAATTTAATTGTCCACATTTTTAAGATAGTCTAACAACCCATAGTTTTGGCTGCAGGTTTCTTCCATACTTTAACTAGGTAGCCAGACTAATTAGCTTCCCCAAACAGCCCTTACAAATTGGGCATCTTTCCTGAGTACACCTATCAATTTTTTTCTCTTCATTTTAATCTCCTGTTAGTAATTTCTAATTCACTGCATATTTAATGCTAAACAGATCACCAAACTGAAGATATGTGAGATTGAAGATATTAAATATGTGAGAATAACGCTTTGAAGTGTTATCAAATTGCTACAAGGCATCTGTCCTTCCATAAAGGGGACAAGAAAATCCAATATAAGTTTAAACAACGGAACACCCACTTCACCAGTCAACAGCTTTCAATCGTTATCTAAATAAAAATCAGGCAAGGCAGCGTCGGCAAGATGGTAGCCAAAAAGGCACCAAATCTTTCTCAGGCTCTCTAAAAAACTAAGTTAAAAGCCAAAGGAGTGAGCATGGGATACCAAGATAATGATGAGATTCATCAATATTAAATCCAACACAGAACGTTAAATACAATAATTAAAGGAGAAGCACAGACAGGTATAATAAACTTTATAGATCCAGTTATTTGTGAGAACAATAAACAATAAGACATATTGTAACATCAAAGGCTACTAATCTCTGCCCTCACAACTAGATTTGCAAATCATGTAATAATCTAAGAAAGAGAAAAGCTTATGAACGCAGCACCACACCTGATCCCCGTCACAAACAAAAGAGAAAAATCAATAATAAACCCGTATATAAAAAACCCATTTACCACCAGCCGCATCCATTTAAACTTCAAATGATAATTACAGCAATACCCAAAAGAGCAAGAAAAAAAAAAAAAACAAATACCCAATGAAGAATACTCATCAAAACTTTTAAAGAATGCAAGAGACCCACAAGTAGCACCAAAAGTAACCAGCTTGAGCAGATGACAAGGAGGAACCATGAATACAACATTAAAAACAACTAATCAAAACAAAACAAAAGCTAAAGAGTGCATAAACCCAAGAAGCTTTAGGATAAACCCAAAAGAAAAGATTCATCCAAACAAGAAACATACAAGTAACATAAGCCAAAGGGGAAAAGAAAAAGAGCCAAGAAAAGGCAGAGTGGGGAAGGAGAAGAAAGAACCTGTTGAATATGATCAGTGGTGACGTTGTTGGGGTAATATGCTGCCATCATGGGCTGCATCTGCATCAGGTGCTGCTGCATTTCTATCACAGTACTTCTCTCTACAACTTTCTAACTCCAAGCAGAGACTCACAGAGAGCTGAGAAAGCATTCACTCGCGGCAAGAAATGCAAAGAGAAATATATGCCTTGGGTTTTTTTCTTGGTCACTCTCTCTTCTCTCTTGCAACGACACTGGCCACCCACACAGCGAGAGAGCAGTAACTTTGAGAGACACCGAGCTACCTTACAGTAGATATTATGTGAAACAGCCTGCGACTTTGAAAGCAGTTTTTGGGTTTTCTTTCTTTCTTTTTTGTTTGGCTCTTTCTCTCTCCCATCCATCACGTGACTCCCTCTCTCTCTCTCTTTCTCTCTCTCTCTTTTGAGAGAGACAGAGAATCTGAGAGAGACAGTAATAAATAGGGTAGTGGCATTAAGATGTATGTATCATGTATGTCACATTTAACATGACAACCTCTGTTGCTCTCTTTGGAACAACGCTTTGGTCCAACTCTTTTGGTCTCTCTTCCTTATCTGACGTCGGTACCGACGTTAAAGAGAGATTCCTACAGACCTACAGTTTGTTCTGTTTCATCCCACGCGCTCCTCCCCACACGCGCTACGCACCCCAAATTATATCAACTTCGTTTATTTCATTTGCTTCTATGTAAAATAAATAGTTAATCGAGTGATATTAGTCATACGAGTTTAGCATTTTGTGTAGAAAAATTGAAACGGTTGATCAAGAACAATAACATTCAAAATTTTTATTTACGTAAATTATTTTTTGTCGCTCTCCACTCCTAAAGAGGCAATTGTGTTATGTGACTTACCTGTCCGAGCAGGTCTCGAACGAAACTGCTCAAAACACTTACAATAAGATAGGCTTCATAGACAAATATACCGAATCTCAATCTCATCGTCAAAAGCTTTCTATTCTCATGCGCTCTCTTCCTATTCGTCGACTGCTCCAAAAATCCCAAATGTTGACTTCCTCCCTATGTTCTTTTCCTGTAAAAAATATGTTAGTTAGTCAATTAATTAGTCATACAAGTTTAGCATTTTGTGTGGAATTGAAAATGGAAATAGTTTATCAAGAAAAATAACGTTCACAACTTCTTATTTACGTCAATCATTTTTTTGTTTTCTTTCATGCTCCCAGATTAAGTGACCTACCTGTCCAAACAGGTCTCTGACGGGCTTTCGAACACTTACAATATAGATAGGCGTCATAGACAAATATACTGAATCTCAATCTCACTATCAAAAGATTTTATTCTAACCGCTCTCTTTCCTATGCAGCTCATATTCGTTGTCAGCTCAAACAGACCCCAAATGTTGACTTCCTCCCCCATATTCTTTTCCTGTAAAAAGATATGTTAGTTAGTCAAGTGATATTAATCGGACAAGTTTAGTGATATTGTTGTACAAGTTTAGCATTTTGTGGTACAAAAATGGAAACGGTTGATCAAGAAAAATAACGTTCACAACTTCTTATTTATATAAATTATATTTTGTCACTCTCTCATGCTTCCAGATAGGCAATTGTGTTCTGTGACTACTTGTCCAACAGGTTTCAGATGGCTGTTCGAACACTTATAATTAAATAGGCGTCACAGGCAAATATACTGAATCTCAATCTCACCATCAAAGCCTTCTATTCTCATGCACTCTTTTCCAATGTAGTTCATATTGTCGTCAGCTCCAAACAGGCCACAAATGTGACTTCTCCCCATATTTTTTTAGCCTGTAAAAGATATGTTAGGTTGTCAAGTGAATTAGTTACAAATGTAGGCATTTTGTGTAGAAAAAATGGTAACTAAATATATTATATTATATATAGGATACATACAATCATATGATATGTAAGATGGAATGTCGATATATTTTTATAATTTGATGATATTTTTCTTCCTTTTTAAGAAAAATAGTTACCATTTAACTACAACAAAAGTATGATTTTTAAAGAAGAAGGGTTAAAAAAAAAAGTTCTAAAAAAATAAAAAAATAAAAGCCACAACAAAAATAAATATCCTTCCTCCGTAACTTGTTGTACCCCCCCCAACAAAAAAAAAAAAAGTGGATGGATGGCCATCCATCACCATGTCCATGGATGCCATCCATATATCATCATGAACCAGAGGAAAATTATGATTTTTGTTAGGGCGGAACTAAGATATTCATAGAATCACATCTTATATATATTGTTGGTTCACTGATTAAAAAAATAGCAATTAACCGGTAAAGAAAATAAATAAATAAATAAATCTTGTTTGGCATCCTAAATAAAACCATTGAACCAATCACACAACATGGATAAAGTAGTAGAAAAATCTTTAGATCCTATTGAAATCGAGCAAACAAACCTCCCCAAGCTTCTCTCTTACGTTTTAACGCAAACTTTTACTTTATATGAAATAGATTTGAGAGGAGAGAGAGAGAAAGGGAATGAGCACAGAGAGCCTGTTTTGAGACTGAATTGAATTGAATCATCTTGCTCCTTCTTCAATTTTGTTAGGGTTTTGAGACCTCTAAACCTTCTGTTCAATTATGATTATGAGACCAAGAGTGTCATGCTTATGCAAGACCTATTTATATAGGCATATAAATCCTACACGGAATAGGATCATCTTAATTTCATTTAATGAAACGGGTACTATCCATTTAAAATAAAAGGTCAACGTCTAAATTTGATGCATCTAATGGTGTATATCATGTCAATGTTGGCACGTCTTTTAAAAATTTAAATAATATGAAATCATGTACACTATGAGATACATCAACTTTAAATCTTGACCATAAAAATGAATAGTATCCATTTCATTTGAAATTGAGAGGATTATATTATAATCTACACAGCCACTAAGGGACTCTTTGTGCAATTAGATCAAGTCATTTAAGGGATAATAATTAGCTTGAAAATGGACCTAAAAAAAAGAAAAAACTAGCTCTAATAGACCTACGACAATTGTTATCTCATGACTTATTCTAGGTTACTATTAATTACAATTTATTCAACTAAAACTTTTAATTGCGCTCTATTGTATTTTAATAAATCAAAACTCCATTATCTTCTTATAATTTTTATTGATCCCTCCATAAAATATTTATAGTAGAATTAACTATCGCATTAATTCCCTATTTCTTAATCCTTGAGTTCCCAATTTCATCTCGTTATTATTCTTGTCCAATTGAAATCATATTTCATTTAGTGCTTAATTTCTAGTAACTCCTTACTAAAACAATCATGCATGAGATTCAGAATAATCAATTTTCATTAAATTGATCTCAATGGGATATTTTTATCTCTTTGATTAAGATCAAAGGATTACGGATTCCATCTTGAGGAGTAGTGTTCTCACAATACATGTAATCACCCAACACACCGAAATTTTGATAAAAAGTTTATATAGGTTAATCTTAAAAAATTATATTAACACTATTTTTTATATTGTTTCTAATTGATGAAAAGGTCAAACATTCAGCTTCACGTGTGCATACTTTACCAAATTAGATGTAATATATGAGTCTGGCTTCCCCTGAACACAATTAGGATGGGCAGACATAGAGCTTGATAGTGGACAGAAATTTCCTACAAACTGATTTATAGAAAATTTCATATAAACTCATATATAATATTAACATGTGTCCCTTGGCATTGAGAAGCACATGTTGTTTTAATAGCATGTGTTTCTCACATACTTTTTTAATAGCATTAATATAATAATAATTAAAAAAAAAACATGTGTTTCTCACATGTTTAAAGGGCACATGTCACTCTTATATATGGATTGTATGAAATTTCTTACAAACCGGTTTGTATAAAATTTATGTCTCCTATAGTTTTCAAGGACTTCAAAACCCTTCTCCACATGTGCAATGCTAGGATTAATTCAACTCCATTGTAAAGAGGGAACATAAACAAACGATTAGTTGACAAAACAAACTACATTGAAATATCTAATGCTCATACTTTCATACCTTGGCTTCCATGATTTTATTTTATTTTTGTTTGGGATGGTGTTTTTTATTTATAGTTTACTAGGACTTGGATATCAATTGGTCCAAGGCACTTATTTCAATTCTCATTGATTGATTAGCATATTAATCATTCAAGAGGATTTGGGGGCTACTATAAGGCTTAAATAGAAACATAACCTAAGAGGGCCATTTCACTAGAAAGTCCGGTTGACCTCTAGCAGTATGAAGAATCACAGATCATTAAAGACCTAATAGCCTAGCATCTCGACGACCCATAGTTCAGCCAGCTACTAGGATTTGAGTGCACCTTCACCAAAAAGACGTTGCCAAGTAATTGGTTCTCCCTCCATTAGCTCAATTAACTAAAGACCCATGCTATATTGTCAATTCCAAAAGCATTCCCAGCAGACGCCTAATAGTTTTTCATAATTTTATGGAACGAAATTACTTTTTTGTTTACGTAAACAAATACATTCTACAATAACTTCCCGTTATCTTTCCCTATAACATTAAAAAAATATAGTGTTTTTTTTTAAAAAACTTTTTTCTTTTCTTTTTTATTATTTTCTTCTTCTCCTCTCTCTCTCTCTCTCTCTCTCTCTCTCTCTCCCGTCATGCAAGATATAAAAACCCAAGCCCCCCATCCCTTCTGAACATCACGTCAAGCAAGATGCAGTAAACCCTTTGTTTTCACGATCCCTTCCATTTCATTACTTCAAGCCATGGTCGATAGAGAGAGAGAAATAGATGAAAGAGTAGATGAAAGCATGAGAGAGGATGTTTGGTGGCGATTGGACTAGACGATATCTCGGAGATTTCGTGTGATGGAAGTTTGTTGTGAACACTGGGCTAGTGTTGTTACCGTGCACAATAATGATAAATACTATGGAATCGAAAAGTGAGTGAATAAGATAAAAAACAAAAAAAAAAACACAGATTTACGTGATTCGGTAATGTGCCTACGTCCACAAGAGTGCAGCTATATTCAATATTGAGTTAGGGTTATATCATAACATATTTATAACAAAACCCTAATGTACGACATATATGGAAAACCCCAAAATACCATGTTCCGTATCGCTCTGCTCCGCTAACTGTTCACTTTAATGGTACTCTCATATTACTCTCTATGCCCAAGAGAATATGAATTACTTGTTTCAACAATTAGGCACGTTGAAGAACTTATGGAGAACAGATCGAAGATGTTTTGGGCTTTCTCCGATCTCCGCCAATGAGCTCTCCGCCTCTCGCCTCGCCTCGCCTCCTCCGGCGCAATCTCTCTTTGTGGGAACCAAAGGGAAAGGGGGCATTACTTGAAGAAATAAGAAGAGGGGTAGGGGAAGAAGTGCAAGTAGAAGAAAAATAACATAGGCAAGATAAGAGAGAATATCAAGTTTTATGATTATAATAATAAATAAGAATATTATAGTGGTACTAAATGCATTGAGTAACCCTATATTTAAAAAAAAAAAGCTACATAAATGTGAAAATTATTTTTGTATTTGTTACAATGTTTTGCATCTTTAATTGTTTATTAATATTTTTTTTAAAAAAATAAATAAACAAACGTTGGCTTAACCAATGCATCTCTTAACTATTCCCACTTAAATTACTCTTTTTTTTTAAAAAATAAAATAAAAATAGATTACTCTTAAAACTTAACAATCATTATTTACCTAAAAAATTATTAGTAGAGTTGATGTCCCGTCAATTGATTCGAGCTTGTTTGATATTTCCGAGGAGGATGGTGAAATATGCTCTCCCATCAACAAAACAAATTATTCAAACTATTTGCAATTACGCAACTTGAACACTGATTATTGGGACCCAATAGGTCACATGGCCTCAATTGTGTTGTCCACTCAATTTCCATCTGTCCACTAATAAAGGCCCTTTACGTACCAAAATTCATGGCCAAATTGGCCTCTCAACTCAATCCTCTTCCAATCTCTCTTTTGGGTCACAACTTCATACTCAGCTGCCTGCTAGGCAATACGTTGTTCGGACCGCTAGCAATTTGAGCCGTATATATAAAAGGATTTTAACGAGATTTATCTATTCAAAGCTTTTTCACGTTCACTACTCAAATTATTAATAATGTTGTTGGATTAGATCTTTGATCATCTCATTTGAAGATCATTTGGCCCCCCATAAATCTTGTTCTAAAAAACGTCTACGTGAGCAGAGCAGCACGATTACATCCGAACAGTAAAATTCATTCCTGCAAACCTTATTATGCTAGGGTTTGTTGGGCTGTATTTTGAGTTTGCATGTTCTAAGAAACGGGTCCTGATATACATGGGAAGGTTTACCGTCCCCTTACCCCTATTTATATTAAAAAATTGACTTTTAATGCAAAAGTGTCCTTTGATGTTACTTGTCCCCACAAATTATTTATCCTAAGAAACGTCTACGTGAATAGAACAGAGCAGAGCAGCACCATTACACCCGAACGGTAAAACTCATTCATGAAAAACATACCATGTTAGGATTTGTTTGGGGTGTGTTTGGGTTTGAAGAGAGTGCCCTTTTTGAGATTCCAAAACCTCACAAAGTATATAGTGGTGGGTCTAGAAATAGTGGAGTCAAATCAGGAGACGTAAATGAAAGGTAGGTGGTGCTCCCAGCTCCCCCAACATGATGGGTGGTTGGGGTGTCTCATTTTGGTGTACTCAAATTCCAGTCCTGTCTTTCCTTTACCCTTTTCTTTTGCCTTTACCCTGTTGCTTTTGGGCCTCTGTCCCTCTCACAACACTGCTTCCTCCACGCGCTTTAATATGCATCACTTACTTAACCAAATTTGACGGTAGAAAATAAATTGTTTCTTTTCATATTTTATAAATTTTTGACTTTATTTTAAGAATAATATATATAATTTTCTCAAACTATTATTTTTTTCGTTGATTTTTCTCTTAAATTACTAATTAATTATGTTGAGGTCCCCCCAAACTACATAAAAAAATTTCAATATCTCCCCTAATGACAAAATCATCATTCATAAAATTATATATATATATTAAACTAAAAAGAATTAGTTTTCTTTAAAAAAAAAATCTAAAATAAAACAAAAAAAAAAATTTTTTAATAGAATTTCCATTATTTTAGGTTTTTTTTTTTAAAAAAATATCATTATTTAAAAAATATCGTTTTTTCTTTCTCGAATTTATAAGGATATTTTTTGTCTTTTTTTAAAAAAATAAGGTTTTTTTATATTTTTGTTGATCATTTAGAATTATTGCTTATTGGCATTTTTTGTTAGTTTAAAAGGACATTAACACAATAAATAATTTGAGAGGATATTAACAAGTAAATAGTAGTTTAAATGAAATATGCATATTTTTTTCTTCATTTTAATACTATAATAAATTAATTGTAAATTAAGTAAATTATAAAGATTGATTCGACATTTTTCTCCTAATTTTTATATAACAATTAATAAAGATGTTACATTTTGATATGATAAAAAATTTATTATTTAATTTAAAAACAATAATTAATTAATTTTTTATTTTTATAAAAAAAGAAAAGAAAAGATACGCATCACCATTATGTCACTGATGACAAAATTTGTACTGACACGGACCACGGTGTTCCTTGAGAGTAACAAGGCCAGTTTGTCTGCAGTGATAATTGATTCTTCTCTACACTCAGTCTACGACTCTATACTCTGTAGTGTGGGCTACAGCCTACATGTAAATCCTCTGCGCTATTTTATTTGATTCTCTTTCTCTACATGTCTATCCTTTACAGTGACTCTTCAAGGTTGACTTTCTCTACACCTTCGTTGCCTTGATATTGAGTACACACGAGGCTTTTAGAAAGGAAGAAATATATATTACCCTCAAAATATCATTTTTTTTTTAATGACCCTCTAAACTACCAATGCTTAGATTTTAGCTTCTAAATTACTACTTTCTGATTTTTGGCCTCATCCGTCAATTTCTGCAGTCAATTCTAAACAGAATTCCAAAAATACTCCTCCTACACTTCGAAATTCTCATGGTTAAGAGATGTGTATTTTCTGGTTTTTGACCAATTTCTGTTAGAATTAACGGTATAAATAGACGGATGTGGCCAAAAAAATCAGAAAGTGATAGTTTGGGGGGTTGGAGTGCAAGTGTTGTAGTTCGGGGTGCCATCTAGAGAAAGGGTGGTAGTTTGGGGGCTAATATATATTTTTCCCCTTTTAGAAATAAACACAATTATGGCATCTTAGGTCACTAGAGAATGAGGATGCGCTTATATATATAAACGTATTATTTTTAATATAATGCGTTTTAAAATTATGATAATCATAAAACGATTAGAACTCCGCAGTTAAGCGTGCTTCTACGATAGTAGTACCAGAATGGGTAACCTCTTAGAAAGTCTAGTTTAAAGAGTCAAAAACATATAATATTATGTCATTAGAATGATTCGTTACAATATATGAGAACAATAATTCAACCTAGCCTTCATATTTGATATAAGAGTCTATTATAGGCTAAGAGATAGATGCCAACCTGCATTAGGGTTTCATGCTCCCATCTTGACCTAGGAGTGTCGTAAGAGTTCATCTTGGACTCAAAATTCTTCTCTTACTCGAATTGAGACTCTTTCCTTATCCTTAGGGTACGATTATAGGCGGATTATTCAGGATTGAATCTAATCCTGAATTTTTTAGAACTAGATTGTAATCCTTGATTTATCGGGATTGCAATTTTTGCCGCTCTTGGATGGTCATGTCGGTTCCATGGCAGCCTCTTCCCGGGACTTCTAGGAACCCGCAATCTGCACCCGAGGACTAATGCTTCACAGACCCGAGGCTCGCCATCCTTAGTGGGCTAGTGTGGGTTTATAGGCTTATAATTTGTTAGATGGGCGAACCAAGTGAAATTATTCCCAAACACTCTGAATCTGTTTGGATACTTTTTCCTTAAGGACCAACTTTAGTTATACTCAAATTTATATTAAAAAATAAAAATGAAAATAAAAATCATAGTCACATTTATTAAGTTGCTTATTAAAATAAAAATGCTTTACTGATAATGACGAGACAGGTAGTAATTATGGGGAATATGGTGGGGTTGAAGGTCATTGAAAAGGGTGCCGAATTATATGACTTTATAGATTTGCAGTAACAAATGGACAGCTAAGGCAATTGATGAGTTGATTGTGTTATGACACACTTCACATGTTTGCATTCTCTGCCTTGTAATGTCAACACCACGTTTCGTTTTTATTTTCATTTCGAGTAATAAGAAGAAGCCCAGCTGGGGCCTGCCTTTCCCTTTGCCTTACAGATTTTGTAATTATCTGCTTTTTTTCTTTGGTTTTTTTGCTTCCTCTGCTCGAACCATGTGACTAGGAGGCAATGTCCCACGGCCTTGATACTTCCATGGCTAAAAGATGAGAAAATGGCATCCACATCCTCACTCACCTTTCTTCTCGGTGCCTCTCTCAAGGACGTGAGGGATCCTTTTCCCATGCAGTCTGTCTGCAGAAATTAACCTGAGTGCAGTAGTCTGTAGCTCCTTTGATGTGAAGGCTTCTGAACTCTCTCCCAACCCCACCCCTAAAAAAACAGAACCACATGTTCCCTGCCATTGACCAAAAGATCCCACGCCCACCTATACACTACTCTCTTCTTGCTAGTGAAGTTCTTGGCTAGTTATTAGTAAGTATTAGGGTTAAATATCTAATTGTATTAAGTGGTTTAAAAAATTTTTTTTTTTTTTTGTCTTTTAATTTTTTTTTTTTATTATAAGAGGTACATATGCTATGAGAAAAAATAGAAATGGTACCTCAGTTCATTTTTTTTTCGTTTAAAAACCAACGTCCTACCATGTCATCTTACACGTACCAGTGTACCTGTGCAACACCTGTTCCTAGAGTCCTATCAGCGCTGACGTGGCTACTATATATATATATATATATATATATATATATATATATATATATATATATATATTATTTTAAGGACTTTTTTTTGGACTTTTTTTTTTAAAAAAAAAAGCATAAAATAAAATTATAAGGGTGGCTTAAGGCCAGTTTTGGAGGTGGTTCAGCCACTCTATGGGTCAAAACCTTCTCCTCTTCTTCTCCCCCCCCCCTTTTTATTTTTATTTATTTATTTATTTTTATCACTTTAGCGGTTCGCCCATGTAAGCCACCCCCATATCGGCCCGTCTAGGGTGGCCGAACCACCCTCGTGGCCACGGGGTGGTTCGGCCACCCCCAGAGACAAGTGGAATAAAAGAAGAAGAAGGTTTTGGCCATTGGGGTGGCCGAACCACCCCCAAGCCAAATGGGGGTAGCCGAGCCATTCTCTGGACCAAAATGGGGGTGGCCAGCCACCCTCATGTGGCCCAAAAGGGCGCAGCCACCCTTAGAAAAAAAGTCCTTAATATATATATAGTAGCCACGTCAGCACTGACATGGCTCTGAAGACATGTGTCGCACAGGTACGCTGACACGTGTAGGATGACATAGCTAAACGTTAGTTTTGGACAAAGAAATGAATGGAGGTACTATTTCCGTCTTTTCTCATAGCACAAATACCTCCTATGATTTAATGTATCTATCTTTCAATTTTGTTATTTTTTTCAATTTCACAAATCCGTTAGGATTTCTGGTTAAATTCTGGTCAAAATTTTCAAAATACCTATGTTTTTTCTTATAATATATAATATATATATAAAGATTTATGCATAGGTATTTTTACAAATTCCGTTAAATCCTAACTAACGCCTAAATTCTTGCAATTTTTTTTCTTTATTTTCTTAAAAAAAAAAGGAGATATTTTAAAAATTTTGACACCCATCCGTTATGATTTAATAAAAAATCCTAAGTTTTAGTGCTCCCATGTTCACAAATGAAAAAAGAAAAGAAACAAAGAGAAAAAAAAAAGAGACATATTTTTATATTATACTTATTGTGCGTTTGGAATTGCGATTTCGTAGACAAAAAATGCGATTTTAAATCAAATTGCAAAAAATTAATAGTTTGAAAATTGCGTTTTTAAAAAATTGAGATTTAAAAACCAGAAAACTGCTTTTTCAAATCGCAGCCAATTGAATGCTTTTTTTGAAAACGCAAAAATTTAAAGGCTAATCTGTGATTTGACAAACGCTTAACTGTGTTTTAAAAACTACTTTTTAAAATCACATATTTTTAAATCGTTATTTTTAAATCACACTTTTGAAATCTCAAACCTAAAACCACCTTACGAAAAGGATTCCTTATAAATAAATTATACCTTATTTGTGTATGTGCTATCAATGATGAGAACCAAAGGCTCCATCATATTTAGAATGGCATTTACTCGTACCCAAAAAAAAAAAATAATAATAAAAATCTCCCTGCAAAACGACAAAGAAAAAACACATATTTAAAGTGTTATCAATTAATTAGTTGGTGCATATTTTTATGGTCACAACAGAGATCATGTGGAAACTAATTTTGCTTTTAGATCAAGGAATGGGAATTTAATGAAAGCTAGCATCTCTCTTTTTGTAGGGCACATACCCAATTATAGATGATCACTGTTGCCTACTGTTTATTGTTTGTATTTATGTTTACTGCCTTTTCCGTTGAGGTTCGGTTGGTTTGTAGATTGACCCATTTTCCTTTCCCCATATTTGAATAGGAAAAAAAAAAAAAAAAACCTCTAATGAAACAAATATTTATAAAGAGAAATAAATAAATATTTATCTCTCTTCACACTCATTTATCACATTTATTTCTCACCGGCTGAAGTTGCTAACAACGCTCATTTCATCTAACGTGCAACGGCCACGACCCATTTCACCTAATGTGCAATAATCCTATATGCAAGACTCTTATCCCTCCAAAGATGATATAGCTTTTAAAATACCATCAGATCATAATTCAATAATCATTTATCACAAATTCAATGATGATTTTAAAAGCCATGTCACATGTGGGAAAATAAGAGGAAAATAAAAGTCTTGTATATAATATTACTCATATAAAAATTAATAAAATCTTATAGAAACTATGAAAATTGTCACTATATATAGGGAGATTTTATTTCTTTATTTATTTTTCAATTTTTTTTTTTATTTCTCCTCATGAGTTATGTGGAGTAGTCCAAAGGAAAGGAAGTGGAGAGAGACATTACACAACTTACTAATGAAGTACAACTCAGTTTTTCCATGCATGGTATTTCCTTTGGAGGATGACAAGTCGTTGCCTGAAAACCGCCGGCTGAAATTTGCCTAGCTAGTTTGGCCGGAAGCTGACAAGCCCACCTCCGAGCAGTAATGGAGCAAGCACAGCTAGTAATTTATGATGCATGTCTTGCCTTTTTGTCCACTATAGTCTATGCTCCTTAGTATGCCATTGTTGCAGGGTGGGTGCAAGAAAACAATATGCAATTGCAATGCTAAGTGGCAACTCTCCAACAAATTTACAGAGTAGGAAAAATATGCAAAACAACCTCACAAAATCAATCAACTCAACTGGAAAAGTGAATCTCGAGTGGTAGTGGCTAACTACCCAAAACACAATTTTATCTTTCTTTTTATTTTAGTTATTACTTTTTCCAATACAAATTCCAATAGATTATCCATTCATTCTCTACTTTCTTTATAATGCTCCGTTTGTTTCGACGTAAAATATTTCAACGAAATCATTTTTTTTTTCTTTGAAAATACTTTCGGTGTTTGGCTCGTACGAACTAAATACCAACAACGAAAAACCACAGGTGACTGGAATCCCGGTAGCACTAGCCATATTTCCTCGCGATCGGCAAAATTTCGGCTAGTGCAGCCAGATTCCGGCGAAATTGACCGAAATCTGGCCTGTACTGGCCATAGCTACGCCCAAAAATCCAGCTACTATTGCCAAATTCCAGCGACAAGGCCAGAATCTAGTGCAACTGGCGAAATTCCTGTCACTTTCACCAGAATTTGGCACAGTACTGTCGGATTTCAGCACAAATGGCGATATTCTGGCCGAATGCACCGGATTCCGACGACAATGATTGGAATCCAACAGCTGGTGTCGCCGGATTCCGGTGCCCAAATCCCAAAATTAGAGAACTTTTGACACAAATTTGGGCCGCCAACAAACTTCAATGTCCAACGGTGGCAAATTCTCACGAACGTGTATGCAAGAATGAAGAGTTTAAATTCAGAAAATGATTTACGATTTTTAAAACTGTAAATCGTTTTCCAAAAATTAAAGAAGCTTTTTCAGTTAAACTAAAAATGATTTCTGTTGACCATAATTTTTTGTTGCACCAAACAATGAAAAATATTTTACGCCAAAACAAACGGAACATAAATATTATTTTTCATGTTTTGAGAAAGAAACCAATTAAAAAAAAAGTAAACCGTTGCCCTCATTATTATATTCACTCAATGCGTTACAGTAAACTTTCACATATATAGCAAACATTTTTTTTTGGAGCATTTGTTAGAGAGTCAAAGTGGCTGCCCTTCAAAGCATTTGCTGGAGATGCTCAGTAGCATTACAATGGGTAAAAGGCTTCTTCCCCTCTGTGTTTTCTCTGTTTCTTTCCTTGTTGACCTCTGAATTTTCATTGGCACTCGTCCTTTCTTAACAAAATAACAAGTATTTGTATTCATGGTAGGAAATCTTGATTCACTTGATACTCACTATTTGGACATATCTTTTGTTCATTCTGAACTTTTCTGTGGCAGTGAGTCACAAACTCAAACTTCCATAGTCAAGATTCCCAACCATCTTTCTCCAGCTTCTCTGCTTTTGTCAAGACATCATTCCTTGTGTCTCTTGATACTGCCTCATTCTGCAAATAATGTTAAACCCAGATAGTAAATGCAGGATATATTAACCAAAAAAATTTATTTCTTTCTTAGGTTTATAACACAGTGCGCGTCAGAACAGAACCTAGCCAGTAGGTCAGCATCCTGAATCATCCCCAACATCCTTACTGCGAGCAAACCTGCATTGGTAGCATTGTTTATTGCAACCGTTGCAACTGGGACACCCCTTGGCATCTGCATAATCATAAAAGAGGAAAAAAGTTTTAGGACTTTCTACCTAACAATTGAAAAAATAAAAAGAAAAGAATCAATGAAAATAAAAAGGGAAATAGAGATCAAATATGAACTGGGAGATCACAAATAAAGCAGCATATTTTTCTCTGAGGCTCTATGATCTGTTATTTAACAACTATGGAAGTCATTGTGCAGAAACTAACATGATTAAGCAAGCGGATTTCTGTTCTTCTTTACATCATTAGTGAGAATTTTCTCTTGTATACATCCTGCGTACTAAGGTTGCGCCCTTTTACACTTATTAATAAATTCCATTACTTATGAAAAAAGGATGTGTCATCCAATTAAAAATGAATCTATTCTTTCTAGACTAAGATTGTATTTGTAGGATACTGGATCTTTGCAAAACTTTTCATCCCACAAGTGAATAACATAGAAGTTAAAAAAGGGTATACCTGCACAATGGGTAGAAGCGAATCAAGCCCATCCAATGCAGAAGCACGCACAGGGACTCCAATAACAGGCAAGGGAGTAAGTGCAGCTACCATACCTGCAAGTCATGACATAGCTTAATTAATGCCAGTGAGACATTTGAGGAATTACAACAGTATTTATGGAGTGTAGTTTAGATATAATATGCCTGGCAAGTGGGCTGCACCACCAGCACCAGCGATAATCTGAGTGCCTGGCTCCCGAGCAAAGGAGGCATAAGTAAGCATCATTTCAGGGGTCATTTCACCTGCAAATTACAGTACATGTTCAGTTAGAACTGGAATATACAAGAAAACAGAATCAGTGATTGATGAGTCCCATAAAAGAAATTCATGAAAAGTAAACCTCATAAAGGAACATCAAACATATTCAAAATCTTTGCAGCATCCTTCATAACAGGAAGATCAGAACCAGAGCCCATAATGATCCCAACATGTGGCGTTACTGCACTCAGAAAAGAGAACATTAATGTAATTCGAATGTAACAACCTTTCTTCTAAATCACAACTTAAGGCATATAAACTTCAAACAAAAGGAAAATTCTTGGAACTATCATCAAAGTTGGAGCCGGAGCTTACATGTAAGCGTGGGATATCCCTCATCCCCAAGGAATAAAACTCATAAATCCATAGTGGAGAATGACAGCAGCAATGCCAAAGGAATGTATCATGCAAATACATATTAAATTAAATGTATGCAGAAATTCATGTAGATAGTCATATTGTCTTTTTGGCACCAATTGGAAGTAGCAGTTAACACTTGCAGGAAGGAATGTATCATGCAAATACATATTGTACTACATTTTTTTTTTTAATATACATCGCAAAACAAGAAAATAAAGAAGCAAAATCAAAACAAGTAGCCAAAAATTAGCCCGGCCTGTTTAATGTTCCTATGACCGACTTCAAAGAAAGAACACATGATCTTTAGTGCCACAAACTAAACATACAAAAGCCACATTCCAGGTGCTGCATATTAAGAATGATCTTCATCTTCCTTAGAATTCTGAACCTTTTCCTGACAGAAAAACACCATATTGAAGATAAAATGCGTCAGTCATTAAAATCCTTGACATCATCAAGGAAATTTT
>JAJPGS010000819.1:0-65780 GCA_028654335.1 Alnus rubra
TGGCAGGCTGAAGTTAATTATCTTGGTGACCTCCTCAACCCTAATTTGGTTAAATTAATTGGTTATTGCATTGAGGATGATCAGAGGTTACTTGTCTATGAGTTTATGCCTCGAGGAAGCTTGGAGAATCACCTCTTTAGAAGTAAGAATTTTGGTTCACATTCTGGAATTTCCTATCCTTCTTGTATGTGTTTAACTTTATGGTCTTTCTATTGTTAGAGATAATTATAGAATTCTGGATTTTCTGTATGGAATTTCAAAAGAGAATTCCATGGATTTTATTCTATTTATTTATTATTATTATCTTCAAAATTGGCTAATGATGTAATGCTGTTTCTATTTTACCTTAAAAGATGATATTTACTTATTCATATCCTTTCTGATCCTGTTAATAACCCGATTTTATTTTTCTTTTTATTTTATTTCATTGCTACCTGATAAGTGGCCCTGGAGAGTTAATGTTGTTTGAAGCTGTTCTTGACCTTTTTTTCCCATGCCAGGATTGTCTTATGAGTTAAGCCTTTATATTCACAAATATTATGAGTTGAAGAAATGAAAATGTTAGTTGAAGCTTCAAGTTTTAGTGCATTTCTGTGGGAGATTTGGATTTTCATTTATAAAATGTGTATGGAAAAGCAATGAATTGATGTATACAATTTTAAGGCATGAGTGTGTGTGTGTGTGTGTGTAATGCAATTTAAAGGCATGTATTTGGTCTGTTTGCGTGTGTTCTTTCTCCAAGAGAGCCCTGGGATAGAATTTTATTCCCAATTATTTGTCTTCAACGGTTCAATGAATGAAGATTTAGGGAAATAATTCTTCATATATTATCTGTGTGTTGTATTAGATCATATTCGTTATGATAATTTGTGTGAAAAATTCTGTCCATACACCACCTAGTTATATCCATTGGGTGGGTACTGCAATTTAGTAACCACTTGAAAATGTTCCAGTAGGCAATTTCATTTCTTTTCTCTGGTAATATTATGTTGTATGCTGCAGGGCCTCTGCCTCTTCCTTGGTCCACCAGAATGAAAATTGCACTTGGTGCTGCAAAGGGTCTTGCCTTTCTTCACGAGGAAGCTGAAAAGCCAGTTATATATCGAGATTTTAAAACATCTAATATCCTGTTAGATGCGGTGTGTAACTATTTGTTTTTTTTTTTTTTACTTATTTTAAATGGTGCCATTTGTGATTCAAATTATGTGAACAATATCTATGTTTGTCCGTACACATTACCTAGATCTTGTTATTCCAGGATTACAATGCAAAGCTTTCTGATTTTGGACTTGCCAAAGATGGTCCAGAGGGAGATAAAACTCATGTATCTACCCGAGTGATGGGAACTTATGGTTATGCAGCCCCAGAGTATGTGATGACAGGTTAGTATGGTTAAATTGTTTTTATGATCTTTTTCTGCATTATGTCATAAATTGTTTCCCTGTATTTTGTTGTTGATATGACTCTGTGCTGCTACTAGATTGGCATTCTTTGTCCTAGATCAAATTCTTGCCGGGTGATCCAGGAATTGGCCTATGATTTTTTCAACCAATGTTACGATATAGAAAGATCTCCTTATTTTCCTTTTAACACTATCTTGTACTTGGTAACATTGTTACATTTTCCTTACGCACTCGGTGGCGGAGTTAGATGTTTTCCTTTTGGGGGCCCATATGGTGTTACCCTGTGGAATAATACTAACATAAGTATACTTATCAAAAAAAATAATAATACTAACATAAGTTTGTGCAATTTATATGTTAATTCACTTAAAAAAAGTAAAAAGTAAAAATCAATTTTCTTTCAATATATATATATATATATATATATATAGGCAGGCGCTCGCATGCACACACACATTTTTAATGAAGAAAAAGAGTATTAAAGTTTTAATGTCAATTTAGCACCTTCAGAAAAAATTTGGAACCAAGTTTCAAGAATGTTGTTCTTTCATACTGAAAGATGGTTATTTTATTTCTTTAGTAGACTTATTCAGGATTTAGTTAGTTGAAAATTCATATCTGTTCAAAATTAGTATGTAGAAAGATTTATTAAAATATTTTGATAAATTATACTTAATCATTTTTTATTTTTATCTAATTAATTCAATTAAAATCAATCGATATATTTTACAAGCATATGAAGGAATGTAAGCAACATTTTAAAACTCATTCAACAAACTCTAATTTCAATAAACTCTCTATAGTATTATGTCCATCCAATTAAGGATGTTACTCCTTTTTTTAATAGATAAATGTTGATAATTGAGTAATAAATGGAAGTAACAGTTTTTATTAGAATTGAAAAGGAATTTTAATGCAAGTGCTTAATTTATAAGCTAATCTGGCTTCCTTTCTGTGATAGGGTAGGATATATTATTTAAGAACTTTAATTTGGACGGGGAAAATCATTTCACATTTTGCCAAAATAATGAGGGGGCCATACAAGGACAAGGATCCTCTCCATTTCAAGTGGAATGGATAGTATCCATTTAGTTTGAAATGGAGAGCATTCTATTCCGGCATATAATATCCTTATTTGAGGAACTCATTAATATCCTTGGCACCATTACTGATGCTACTACCATCCTCACCACAGTGACACTGCTAGTTGTAACACTTCACTACCACACTTCTGCTGTGATGAGTCCTCACCCCCCTTCTTTATTTACAACAAACCTTGCAGCTATCACTTTTGCTGCCTGCCACTTGTATAACTACCTCACCTTCAAAAAGATTTTGGAAATTAATGTTCTTAATTTTGAAAGAGAGAACCGACGAATTTGATTTGAAGGTTCAAACAAAGGAACTTAACCTGGAAAAAGATTAGAATTAAAAATAATAATAATTGTGGCCTTCGTAAGTGATGTTGTGAAATAGTAGGGTTCAAGTTGAGGTCACTTTCAAATAAGTAAATTTAGTAAAGAATACCCAGGGGGTTTAGTATGGGCATGCAAACAGAATACATGAGATACCACCTATGTTAAGAAACAAAAAAACACACACACACAAAAAAAAAAAAAAAAGAAGAAGAAGAAGAAAAGAAAAAAGAGACCGCCTCAGAAAAGTTAAAATTAATATACGTAAATAATCTTAAAGTATACGAAAGGTATATATTTTAAGAATCTAACACTAAATCAAGTGCTAGAAGTCTTTAATTTGACCTAATTAGTAAGGGATCTATTATTAGTACCAATTTCTAATACTATCTATCTTGTCTAGGGCATCTTACATCAAAGAGTGATGTCTACAGCTTTGGAGTGGTTTTGCTTGAAATGTTGACCGGCCGAAGATCCATGGACAAAAACCAACCAAATGGGGAGCATAACTTGGTCGAATGGGCACGGCCACATCTTGCAGAGAGGCGAAGGTTCTATCGACTTCTAGATCCTCGGCTTGAAGGTCGTTTCTCAATCAAAGGCGCTCAGAAAGCACTTCAGTTAGCTGCCCACTGCCTTAGCCGCGACCCTAAAGCCAGACCTCTGATGAGTGAAGTCGTTGAAGCACTAAAGCCTCTGCCCAACCTCAAGGACATGGCTTGTTCTTCATCCTACTTTCAGGCTATGCAATCTGAGCGTATGGGGTCATACCCAAATGCTAGAAATGGCATTAGAATTCAGACGGGTTTATCAAGGAATAGACAACCAACCAGGAGCCTCTCCATACCAAATGCTCTGCATGCTTCTCCGTATCACCATAACCATCTTTACCGGTCTCCCAAACCTAGTGTTTGAAAACCGTTCCATTGAGCACTGTGTTATCTCTTTGATACCCATTTTGTATCCGTTTCCTATATATGTCATCATTTAAGAGATGTAGTAATCTTGGCAATCAAAAGAAATTTGTGGCGGGTTTGATAGGTGACAGTTTGGCTTTGTCATCACTTTTGGATTTAATCAGAGGAGTACTTCCCAGCCTTGGGCTTTTTTATTGTCTACTTATTCTTTGCAGACAAGCACGAACGATTTATCTTAGCCAAAGGCAGAGAGAAAGGTACACACACAGCAACCACAGTACCCTTTCACTGCTTGTTGAATGTGAATTTGTTGCACCTTCAATCTTCGGGACTGGTGGTGGATAATTCTCTTTCTTAATCGCCCTTTTTAAGGTGTCGATTTATTACTTAAACCTGCATACATTCTAGTGCGGTCGGTTCTCCATGTGAAGCTATTAGTGCAAAATGCATGGCTCAGATTCTGAGAAGAAATGAAAAGATGCTAATTTCATTATGATTTGGTTATAATTCTCATACACAAGATTTTTTATTCATACAAGTTCATCAAACAATATGATATTCAATCTAACAAAAAGCACTTCATAATTGAGTTTCATCCCCTGATCCAACCATATACATTTCCTGGTTCCTTAGCTTTTAACCGACTGCCTATTTATCGACTTAAACAGACTTTAACCGTCCGCCTATTAACTGACTTAATCGACTTAACAGACCGCCTATTAACCGCTTAAGTGCTTAACTGACTTAACCCGCTTAACTAACTTAACCGACTGCTTATTAATCGACTTAACCGAAATAATTCACCGACCGCCTATTTACTGACTTAATCGACATAACTGACTGCCTATTAACCACTTAACTGACTTAACCGAAATAATTCACCGACTGCATTCTGACAAAAGTCAGTTAATCGACCGAATTAATTGACTTAACCGCCTACCGAACTGATGCCCACCCCTATTCTCAATAATATTTCCAATGCCATAACTCCAAAGTAATAAACATCAATTTTTTCAATAACTTTCATGGTATAAGCCACTTGGAATATAAATGAAAAAAAAAAAAAAACTATTACAATTGTAAAAACCTTTCTTTCCCTTTTCCCATTTTTATATTTTTCAATGCAAACGCAAAGTTGGTCAAAACTTGCCATTGCATAAAAATTCCCTAGTTGAAGTGGTTGTTTGCGACCATGCATGAATCTATTCAAATAATAAATGACAAGGTAACCCTACTAGCACGATTATTGGGAAAGACCTTTGTTCCATAGGGCTAGTAGTTTGGTTCTATGTTTTAGAATAATAGACATACTACCTGAGACGATGTAACTGTAAATCCCTGCAACTAATGTTTGATTGAAGGAATCTAGATCAAGAAGTTTAGTTGTGTTGAAGTCAGAGAAAAAAACCTCTAGTTTATTGTTCAATAGAATATTGTTGCTTATTATATCTCAATGAATAATTGCTGGAATGCATTCATGATGCATGTAAGATAAAGCGTGGGTGATACCTTTGATAATGTTCACCCTATTGCTCCAATCCAATTCCATAGCTTTTATATTGTTGTTTATGACACATAATAGGCTTCCCCTCTTCATGTATTCGTAAACCAAAAACATTCATCGCTTATGTAAATAGAACCCATGAAGTTTTATAATGTTTCGATGACGGATTTCTGTTAACACTTTTCCCTCATTCTTGAAACTTATATCAAGAGTTGGGTTCTCAGCCTCCAACCGATGAAGTTTCTTTAAGGCAGCCACTTTGCCATTAGGTAATTCCGCTTTATAAACACTACCATAACCACCGGTTCCTAAACAATATTTTATATCAAAGTCCTTGGTTGCTTCAATGATGTCTTTATATGCAATATATCCATCATAATTCCATATCGAGAACAAGGTCTCATTCTTGGTTTCTCTTGACTCGAGTTGGATTTTCTTCACCATGTGTCGAGACAAGAGAAAGCTCCCAAGAATTAAAAATCCAAGGGCAATAGTGATGGGAACAAAAATATTTACTTTGGTCACCAGTGATTTGTTACTGGCTGGAAGGCAATGAGGGAAATACCTGAAAGCACCGCGTAAATCCTCGTTGCCAATTAATTTGTTGTATGTATGATAATGATCATAGCCCTATGGAATTGGACCTCTCAAAAAATTGTATGATAAGTTGACATTTATAACAAAAAAGTAAGGTACAGTACATATTGCCCGTAAGATTAATGTAGCTGAGATCCAAGAATGATAAGCTTATAACCCCAAGTTCAACAGGCATTAATTTCTCCACTAATAAAGTTAGGGCTAAGGTTAAGATTTCTTCATGTTGCCTATTTATGCTTTTCTAGTGGAATGGAACCATCGATTTGATTCGAACGAAGATACAAATATTCCAAATTAGGAAAAAGCCAAAGAGATGAAGGAACTGGTCCAATGATTTGATTAGAAGAAATGTCAAACCACTCTAATTGGGAGGGTGCCATGTTTGCAAGAAGCGTATGATTGATGAGTGCAATGGCAACAGGGTTGATTGTTGCGCTCATGAATTGACAACACTTTAATAAGAAAGAAGATAAAGAGGGGGCAGACTTGTGGACTGGGAGTGAATTATTTTGTGTTGACGTTGAATGAATGTCCTCCAACGCAATAAGTCTCACGACATTGCCTTGAAATTGTCCCGCAGGATTGTTGAAACTTGAAATGGTCATTATCTATTTCAACACTTTGAGCACAATCAAAAAATAGCTAGGGGTACAAAGACAAGCTTACACGCTGACATGAGCGAGACAGTGCCACAGCGGCTCTCAAATCTGGTTTTGGGGGAGCAGCTACGGTATTTCATGTGGAATTTATCTTATTATATCTGTGAGATGCAGTGTGTATATATATAAGCAATCTCTCTTTGCATCACAGCCAGAGCATATGCCATTTGCTCATTCAATTCTCGACAATGAATTCTTGAATTTCTATTCCTGTATGACGTGCCCCTCCCTGTACTCTCAGCATAACTTCATCTCCAACTTTGAGTGAGGTCACGGGAATTGCTGTTTTTTGTAGCCCAGCCCCTGTAGAAGATGGGGATCAAGGTTCAACCCAATCATATGGGAAAAATAATAATAATGAACTGAAAAATTTGACAATACTATAAACCAGTTGTCAAAAAAAAAAAAAAACCTTGGCAGGGGCAAACAAGGGCAACAGTTTCTGCATTTTGTAGAAGGATGCTGTAGAGAGTTTGGTCATCTGAATCTCTCTGCAAGAGCAGAATATAATGTAAGGCTACATAGATTGTAAAAGAGTATTAGCAATTAGCTCTATTATAGTAGAAACAAATTCTATGAGATATGAAAGATTAGCTAGATGACAATATAATATCCAACCAAGAACTTTTTTCTCCAGACAAGGTTATGCAATAGCATTTGCAGGGCATAAGAAACATAAATCTAGAATATGGGGGAAAGTAAGGTTAGGCGATATTCAAACATATGAGAGATACAGTGTGTGGGAGGAGGGAGGGAGGGGTTGGAGGTAGTGTTTTTTATCCTAGATTTTTTAGTCACTGAGATTCTGAGAAACCAAGAAACTTCAGCTGATTAAGTGTTATGAAACAATTGCTCTCAGTCCAATTTAAGACAAACCTTTGCCTCAACAAGAATTAGTGGTCTAGTCTCTATCTTCACTCGCCCAACAATTGCAGTTCGTTGTTGGCCTTTTTGATCAACCACCATGACCTCTTTGCCCGCTTTTAACTCAGAAAGGTAGCAAGTCTTTCCTCCTGGAATGGCAACATAGGCATGTACTGGTCCCTGTACAGTTCCAAAGTATACTTGTAAGAAGTCTGCATAATAACAAGGACATTAAACCGTCACCCACAAAATGGCTCTGACAACTTTCAACTACTATTGTGACTTGAATATTTATTTGTTTCCTGATTAATTTCCTTTGCTTTTCCAAATGGTAGGAAAAATGTCCTTTTCCAGGAAAAAAGGCGGCTGTTCACGGTTGTGTGCCTTATTCACCATATATATAAAAAAATAAAAATAAAAATTACAGAAAATGAGGCATATGATTCTAGACGCATTTCAGCTAATAAAATAATAACATCTATTCATGTGACAAGCTCTAACTAATTCAAAGCCAAAACTTACCGCATTAACTCGAAAAGGCCTGCTTGCAATATAATTTGACTCCAAGCATTCTGAGTGCACAAGGAATAATCCCCTAGCAAAAGATCCAACCTAAGGAGAACATAGATCATAAGAATGATAAGATTCCAATCAATTTGCTCAATAGTCAAATTCGCACAATGGTCTAGACAACACCTAGTGGGGGGTGAATAGATGTTAATATCACTAAAATTAAATAAAGCAGTAAAGAGATCAAACACAACAATTTTGCTGACGAAGTGGAAGCTTTTTGAAGAACTATTCAAAAGTAAAACCACTCTAAGAGCGGCTAACCCCAGGAAACTTTTTTCACTATAGAAGATTTAAATTATGATAAGTTATATTTATAAAATCTTTGTAATAAACCTGAATTCTACCCAACAAACGACCTATGCGTTTCTTATCTCACTAGCTCCAGAACTATGACCAATCTTTTATTAAGCTTCCTTTGCAACTTGGAACTCTGGTGACTGAAGATTTGGTGTAGTTTAACAGAGTCTATGAGAGGTTTGAGAACAAAGGCAAAGGGATGCTAAGATTCTCTCCAAGAGCACTAAACAATGGCCTCCACGTCTTACTAAAATCATGATATATGAGGCTTATATAGACCCTAGGAAAACAAAGCTTTAATGAGTAGGTTGGTTTGCTAAAAACGTTGTCTTAGCTAACGGCATTCAAATGGGAGTAATTCTCGTTTGAACGTGATCAAGGGTTTCACAGCTTCTTGCATATGGCGTTCAAACGGTCTTAGAATGTCATTGTGAACAGAAGGTTCTACCTGACTTATTGAGAATTGCGTTCAAATATTCTTTGAACTTGACTTTGAATGAACATTTCTATGAGGCATTTGGGACCTCGCGATCGACGCATTCTGAAACTTTGAATTTTGTCACTTTGAAGTATTCGTTTGAACTAAGTACGAACGTCACTGCGAATAATGACATTGGAACTTGATTTTTGAACTCCTTGATGATCTCGTTCGAACAGCTTAAGAACGCAACCTACTTTCTTGAAATTTTGAAGTTTGTAGAGTTGTCTCATTTGAACATTGTTCGAACTTCGTTGCGAAGGAGGCGTTCAGTCTCTCACTCTAAACCAAGTTTTCGAATCACCAACTAAAGACCGACTCAACCACTAAGCCTAGATTTACAAGCAACCCAATTTTGGCATTGAATATGGCAACGTAAATCCTAACAAATAATAAATCATACGAGGGGCAAATTATAGACAAGGAAATGGAAGCATACCAGAAGTCCTTCACTAGGTCTCAGCAGGCTACAGAGATCCACACAAACTCGATCCCCCATTCCAATTACTTGAACTTGAGTTACAGTAGCTTTGGTCAAGCTCATGAGATTGCTCACTTCATTTCTTTTGTCAAAATAGTCCTGGCAACTTTTCTATGATAAGAAGCCATGCTTTACTACTTCACAAGCCCTATCATAAAACAAATTACCTTGAGCTGAAAAACAGCTTCAGTATCTTCAACTTTTAAAATAACTCCCCCCAGACCTTGCTCCAAGGCCTGCAAACACAGAAAATGAATATTGAAAGGAGGTCAGGATGCATCACCAAAAGAGCCAAATTGACAATTTAGATAATCGAAGCAGCTCTTCCAACATATGAAGTTCACTTGCCAATCCTAATCTTAGAGAATCTAAATTATACCTCAAAGAAGACTTGTGCTTCAGAATGATTTTTTGAGATGGCAAAAACTGTTTTTTGACAGCCTTGGAATGCAGCAACAATATTCTCTGCAGGAATTACCTTTAGAAACACAAAATTAGGGACCAATTCAGAAGTGGCTTTATATTGAAAATAGCAGGTACAGCGATAGCTTAAATGGATTGTGCTGGAAACAAAAAGTGCACCGTAGACTATCTTAGTGCTCAAAACATCCGTGAATATGGTCCATATAACGCAGATGATCGGGTGTGACTGTATAAAGGAAAGTGTATATCACGGCAATCATGTTCAATTATTAGAAGCCATGAAACGCACAAAAAAAGCAAGATTATCTCTGGATACAAAGGCATGTAAAATAAAACCTAGGAATTTTCCATCAAATTCATTGTAATAAAAGGATTCTATTGATTAATTCAAAAGCAAGTTTAGAGAAAATGTGATTCAGCATGCTATCATCTTTAACGAGATCCAGAATTATTATCTAAAACTTCACACAATACCAGGTAGCTTCCAAGTTGCAAAGAAATTGCATCAATTTCAAATATTCAATGCTCTTACGAAGATATTGAATTTACGGATATCCTCAGTTTTAGAGAAAGTTAATTTCTTTCTAGCTTTAGCTTAAACAACTCCACAAACAACAATGGATAGTTTATATGCAGTACTTGAAGGCCGATTCAAAAGAATAGAAACAAATTTCATGTGAATTATCCTAAGCACTTAGCAACAGGCCTACCTGCCAATCTAGCAAATTGATTACAACATTCTCTGCCAGCCCATTTGCGGGTTGGAGCTGCTGTAACTCTTGCGGATTTGAAATCTCAAAAATTGTGGCAACCCTTCTTTTCTCACCATCAAAAATGCCTCCCTCTTCAATATAGAGAGGACTTATTAAGGCGATTGCTGTAAACCCCATAACCAAAATTAAAAACTAAGAAAGTCGGATAACATTGATAGAAAAATTAAGATGACTCATGCGTTGACAAAAATATAGTGAAAACCACCAAAATCCTCACATGGGTCACAACAATGTACCCAATTTTTTCTTGTACTTGTTTTGATCTACGAAGCATAGAGCACACAATTATATAAAATTAAACCACAAGCTAATCGTAATGTAGATATACAAAAGAACAAGAGGAGGTCCTAAGGAGCTTACAAGACCACTCATTGGCAAGTTGTCGATGCTGGGATGAGAAAACAAAGGTATTCCATCCTCTCTCCACGGCGGCAGTCATGACCTCTTTGCTTTTTGTCCAAATCCACACACTCTTCGATTTCTTGTACGACCCAAAAGACGACGGCGTCAAAGAGGAATGAGAAGCACACATTGCGACACAAGAATAGCGTTGCAACAGCAGGGTTGCCTTGTAATTGTTAGCAATCGATGAATGAAAATTGACACATGAATTTGATCTGAAAAAGTTCCATTTGTCTGCGGATATTATTCGATTTAAGAAACATTAATTCTGAACTAGAAAGGACGTGGAAAAGTTGAGTAACTTGGAATGACATGAAATATAGGTAGATGAAATTTACTTACATGGAGGTTGAGCCAGTTAAGAAATGGTGGTGCCGAACATCGGAATAACCTGCATTGAGAGTAAAGCAGGTGAACTGTGTGGGCATTCGGACCAAAGAAGCAGATAACAGCACAACCATCACACTTCTTCTTTTTCTTCTTCTCGTTTCGATTTCTTGATGTACAGATTTGAATATGGATCGTTTTCTCAGGTGACGTCAGGTGGGTCTGGCATTCAGCACCACCAGAAGAAAAGGAGAAAAGGAAACTACAACCTGGTCTGTTCCATTCCTTAACATATGGAGCAATTTAGTTAATAAAAAAGCATTAGGAAATAATTGTGGAATAAAAATGTTATTTTTAGTATTATATTTTTTAGTTGAGTAATAAAAATGTTATATCATATTTGTATTTCATAATTATTTTACAAAGTTGATATGACAGTTTTAATTAGTTATTGATTTTTTTTAAAAATAAAAAATAACATAATTATTGTGGGATAATTGTAAAATAAAAATATCATTTTTAGCATTACTCTTTAATACTTAGTAATGTTTTATAACACATTTTAATCTCACAATTATTTACAATGCTAGCGTGGCAGTCCCAATCAACCATTGATTACTTTTTTTCGTAAACAATGATCGATCGAAGGATTGATTGAGATTGCCATATCAATATTGTGGGATAATTGTGAAATAAATATGTTGTTTTTAGCATTACTCTTTTCTACTTATGTTATAAACTACATTGTTTGAGAAAGAAAAAAAAACTAAAAACTACAAACTTAAAAAATAAAGAAAAAGAAAAGAAAAGAAAAAGAATAAAAAAAGTGGAAGAGGTGGTGGTTTGACATTCTCACATGTTAATTAAGGAATATTTGACAATTTATTAAACTGGTTTGTATGAATGAGTTACAGAATAATTTGTAATTAATTTCTGTCTTGCCTATACTGGGATGTAATTTTTGGCATGTTTTGCCATTGCAAATCTTTGTTGAACCACATAAATACTATGTATATTGCTTTATTGCATTTATTTTTTTTTGTTTTTAATCATGTACGTGATCTATATGCATGTATTAATGTATATATGTATGTATTTAACATGATTAAAAAAAAAGAAAAAGAAAGAAAGAAAGAAAGAAGGTACAACGAATAAAGTTACATAAATTTTTATGGAATTATAATTCTCATACACAATATTTTTGATTCATACAAGTTCATCAAACAATATTATACTCAACTTAACAAAAATCACTTCATAATTGAGTATCATCCCCTGATCCAACCATATATATTTCCTGGTTCTTTAGCTGCCATTGTGAAAATGCATGTAAAGGCTTGGTTATTGGCTTCTTTTGAGAAATAAATTCTTGAGACACGCATTTCATTATAGGCCGAGACTTTGGTTTGGTGTGTACACATGCAAATGCTATTGTAGCGACAAGAAAAATATCTTGTGCAACTAGATGATTTGGAGGTGGTAGACGTTGGTCTAATATTTCATGTAACATTACATTTTGAGAAGACGATGATGATAATGAAGTCAACAGTTCCGTTGGATGTCGTCCCATTAATATTTCCAATGCCACCACTCCAAAGCTATAAACATCGCATTTTTTCAGTAACTTTCATGGTATAGGCCAACTCTGCATATAAAATAGAATAAGAAAAATTAAAACTATTACAAATATAAAAACCTTTCTTTTCCCTTTAGCCTTTTTTCTTTTTTATATTTTTCAATGCAAATAAGTTGGTCAAAACTTGCCATTGCATTAAAAAAATCCATAGTGAAATTGGTTGTTTTCAATCATGCATCAGTCAATTCAAATACTAAATGGCAAGGTAACCCTACTAGTACAAATATTGGGGAAAGATATTTGTTCTACATATTTGGCTAGTTCTATGTTTTACAATAAGAGACAAGGCTGAAAAAAGAAGAAGATATAAATTATAACAAGAAAATAATAGTTCACCTGGGGCAATATAACCATAAGTGCCTGCAACTAATGTTTGATTGGAAGAATCCGGATCAAGAAGTTTAGCTGTGCCAAAGTCAGAGACAAAAGCCTCTAGTTTATTGTTCAACAGAATATTATTACTTGATATATCTCGATGAACAATTGCTGGGATGCACTCATGATGCATGTAAGATAAGGCGTGTGCAATGCCTTTGATGATGTTTACCCTCTTTCTCCAATCTAATTCCACAGATTCAATGTCATCGTTTAGGACACAAAACAAACTTCCCCTTTCCTTGTACTCGTAAACCAGAAACATACATCGCTTATGCAAACAAAACCCATAAAGCTTTATAATGTTTCTATGCCTGATCTCTATTAACACCTTTATCTCGTTCTTAAAACTCTTATCAAAAGCTGGATTCTCAGCCTCTAAGCGATGAAGCTTCTTCAAGGCAACTACTTTTCCACTAGGTAGTTCTGCTTTGTAAACACTACCATAGCCACCTGTCCCAATACAATACTTAATGTCAAAGTCCTCAGTCGCTTGAATGATGTCTTCATATGCAATCTTTTCATCATAATTCCATATCGAGAACAAGTTTCCATTCTTTCTTTCCGTTGACATAGATTGGGTTTTGTGGACCACACGTTGAGACAGGAAAAAACAAAAACCCCCAAGTACTAACAATTCAAGGAAAATGCTGATGGGTGCAATGATTTTTGCTTTTGGTATAACTGATTTGTTATTGGCTTGGTAAGGTGAAAGGGGAGGGGAAAGTGGATGACAAGGAGAGAAACCCGCGAAGTCACCACATAAATCCTTGTTGCCAATTAACGTGTCAGATGTATAAGTTGGATAACTGTCTGGTATTTGACCCACCAAAGAATTGTATGACAAGTTGATATTTCTTACAGAAGTGAAAGAAAGGGGCATGCCGCCAGAAAGATTATTGTAGCTAAGATCCAAAACCACTAAATTTGCCAAACTTGATAGTTCAAGAGGTATTTTTCCACTAATAAAGTTATGACTAAGGTTTATAGTATGCAAGAAATAAAGGTGTTGGATTTGATGGGGAATGGTTCCACTCAAGGAGTTGTTGCTCAATAACAAGTGCTTCAGCGAAGAGCAATTGGTTAGGTGAGTAGGAATTGAGCCAATGAAATTGTTAGATTCGAGAGTGAGATAGAGTAGGTTCTTCAAATTCCCCATTTCTTTTGGGACATAACCACTAAGGTTGTTATTCTCGAGAGACAAATTTATCAAATTCTCCATATTGCCTATTTCTGGGGGAATGGAACTATCAATTTGATTGTTGCTGAGGGACAAATGTTCCAAATAAGCTAGATGGCCCAGAGTAGAAGGGATTGAACCACTAAGGCTGTTATTCTCGAGGGACAAATAAGTCAAATTCTTCATATTGCCTATTTCTGGGGAAATGGAACCATCAATTCGATTGTTGCTGAGGGACAAATGTTCCAAATAAGTTAGATGGCTCAGAGTAGAAGGGATTGAACCACTAAGGCTGTTATTCTCGAGGGACAAATAAGTCAAATACTTCATATTGCCTATTTTTGGGGAAATGGAACCATCAATTCGATTGTTGCTGAGGGACAAATATTTCAAATGAGTTAGATGGCTCAGAGTAGAAGGGATTGGACCACTAAGGTTGTTATTCTCGAGGGACAAATATCTCAAATTTTCCATATTGCCTATTTTTGGGGGAATGGAACCATGGATTCGATTGCTGCTGAGGAGCAAATATTCCAAATGAGTTAGATGGCCTAGAGTAGAAGGGATTGGACCAATGAGCATGTTATTCCTTAGGCTGAAAAAGACAAGATTCTTTAGCATCCCTATTTCTGACGCCATAAAACTATTGATTTGATTATAACTCATATCCAAAAAGGTGAGATTGGTTAAAAGCCAAAAAGATGAAGAGATTGGTCCAATGATTAGATTATGAGATATGTCAAACCAAACTAATTGGGTGAGGTTGGCAAGAAAAATAGGTAACTCACCTGTTAAATTATTGTAAGATAGATTAATGTAGTCGAGTTTTGAGAGAATACCTATTTCAAGTGGAATACTCCCCTGAAGTTTATTAGCGGAGAGATCAAGGTGAACTAAATTAGGGAGGGAAGAGAAGTTGAGTTTTAACTTATCTGGTGCTCGGATCTGAAAAGCTATTTCAATCCGAGTGACGCTTCCATCAGCGTTGCAAGTAATACCGTACCAGTTACAAGGAGTTGAGGTGTTGCTGGTGTCGTCACTCCCCCACCACCCACTCTCCAGCAAAGCCTTTGCTTCTAGTGGTAGTGTTGATGATTCAGATGCGGCCACAAACTGAGCGGCACTATCAAAATACGTTCCATACAAGAAGATACATACTACGACCACAATGGAAATGGAAACTGAGGGTTTCATGTCTGCAAGTAGTTAGTAGTGTGTGATTGATGAGGGCACGTTGATTGTTATGTACATGACTGGGGAGTGGGACACTTTAATAAGAAAGATCAGAGAGGGGGGGGGGGGCAAACTTGTGGACTGGGACTAGTAGTCATTTTGGGTTGACGTACCAACTACAAACGTAATTCTCACGAAATTCTTGTCTTTTCGAAGGCTATGGAAGTGCAGTTTTCCACCCGTATGCTTTCCCTGAATTGTCTTGGAAATTTACTTTGGAATCCAAAGTGTATGATGATTGATGACGAAGGGTTGATTATTACGTCAACGACTCGGGCACCTTAATGAGAATTGAGATTTGAGAAAGATATAGACAGATGAGGAAGAGTGAATTAATGATTACCCAGAAATAACAAGACTGGAAGTGAAGACTGAAGGATTTGCATGACTATTAGTCTTGGCGTGCACAATACGGTCCAAGAAACTTCCGAAGAAATGCATTCTAAACACTATACATGTATTTTGAATACTTGATATTCTGCATTGACTTCTATAATCGAGAATTTATGCTGCTTTTTGTGTGTACATTGTATGGGGTTTTTTTTTTTTCAATTTTTTTTAAAAGTGATGTAATTACATAAAAAAACGAATTACAAATGACAAAAACAAAAAGTAGAAAAAACAACACAATCAAATTCAAGCAACTTCACCAAAAAAACCAACACTAGACAAACAACTAAACCTCATTGCACCGGAAGAAAATCAGGATTGTGAAAGTCGAGTGGGAATGCAGCCAGAAAAGGCTGTGGCCCAAAATGATGAATAAAATCATCGGGAGTAAGAGAACTTCATGTAACTCAACCCTTTTACTAGTTTCCAAGAAAATTAGAGAGCCTAAGAAGAGAAAACATAACAGAAACAAAATCTTTTTTTATGATGGTGAGTCTAAAGCCCAATCAGATTGGGTTAGGAAGAAGGTCAGATTTGGAACAACGGCGACAATGAACATTTGTGGGGAGTGATCCTTTTTGCAAAGAAAAGAACGCGTCCAGCTTTCCATTCACGCGGATATTTCTTAATTTTTTTAATTGATGTGGATCACCATGTTACTGTCACGTCAATGTGTAAACTTCTTTGTAAATGTATTTATACCCCTAGCAATTTTTTTTTTTTTTTTTTACAAAAAAAAACCTAGTAAATTGCATGCGTGCGGCATGTAAATACCAAATCAAGGACGAAGACCCATGTAAGAAGGGATTAAAATGCTTTGGTGGACAAGCATGGCTCGTGCAATATCCACAAAAGAAATTGATCATCCATTAATGTATTAGGATACTTGGGGCTTCAAAATACAAGTATTCCCCATGCAATTTCATGTGGAATTTATCTTATTATATTTGTGAGATGCAGTATATATATATTTATTGAATTCTTCAAAATACAAATTAATGAATTCTTGAATTTCTATTCCTGTATGACGTGCCCCTCCCTCTACTCTCAGCGTAACTTCATCTCCATTCTCCAACTTTGAGTTGTTGTTTTTTGTAGCCCAGCCCCTGCAGAAGATGGGATCAAGGTTCAACCCTATCATATTGGAAAAATAAAAAATAAAATAATGAACTACAAAATTTGACAACACTAGAAACTAGTTTTTAAACTCAAGAGCTAGAAAAAAAGACCTTGGCAGGGACAAACAAGGGCAACAGTTTCTGCATTTTGTAGAAGGATGCTGTAGAGAGTTTGGTCATCTGAATCTCTCTGCAAGAGGAGAATATAATGTAAAGCTACATAGATTGTAAAAGAGTATTAGCAATTAGCTCTCATACACAATATTTCTTATTCATACAAGTTAATCAAACAATATTATACTCAACTTAACAAAAAGCACTTCATAATTGAGTGTCACCCCTTGATCCAACCATATACATTTTTTGGTTTTTTAGCTACCATAGTGAAAATGCATGTAAAGGCTTGGCTATGGGCTTCTTTTGAGAAAGAAATTCTTGAGACACGCATTTTATTATAGGTCGAGACTTTGGTTTGATGTGTAGACATGCAAATACTATTGTAGCGACAAGAAAAATATCTTGTGCAACTAGATGATTTGGAGGTGGTAGACGTTGATTGTAGCTGATGTTGTTGAGTATAGGGGTGTGGAGTACATGTGGATGCGGTTATTTGTAAAAGGAAAATGATAGATTTACAATAACACCACAACAAGTGCACAACACCTCTTCACATGGGGTGGAGTCCAGTGTGTGGGGCCCACCCCCATGTGAGGGGGTGTTGTGCACTTGTTGTGATGGTGTTGTGTAGGAATCAAATCCCTTTGTAATATTTGCAGCTATATCTGCAAAATATGGATAGCATTAAACGCATCTGCATCATGTTTTTACTAATTGCAACTGTTTGGTTATTAAATGTGGTTATTATCTATTATACGCATATTAGGTAATGAGCTAGCCTATTTAGTCGCATTATTTAAGTCTCTATTATGGTTTATTTTAAACGATTTTGAAAATAATTTAAGTCGATTTTTAATGTTTTGAGCTTGTTTTTATTTTTTTAAGCCATAATCTTTTGTAAGTATATTGATTTCAGATTACTTTTGTCATTTTATTTAAGTGTTACACGAGAAAGTAGTATAACCAACCAAACCAATGTAAGCATAACTTATGCCTAATCCAAAACGACGTCATTTTGCTATTTAATACCAAAATGACGTCGTTTTGGTGAATATATAATTTATATATAAATGATATGTTGATGCGGTTAATAACTGCATTTGCATACCTTGAAATCGTTATCTACATTCACATATATGAATAGTAATTTTTGATAACTGCATCCGTGTGTAGATAATGGGTAGCAGATATTTGCAAATAGTAATATCTGCTTGTATGTACACTCCTACTTGAATCATATGATTAGTGACTTTTTTAGATGTAATTGTCCGTAATTAATGTGATTATTGACTTTTGAAATGTAATTGGGAGATGATTTTTTTTTTTTTTTTAAACTTAAAAATTTGCTTTTAATTTTTAATGAAATTCGATCACTTATTTTTTTTAATAAAAAAATAAAAAAATTATTGAGTAATACCCAACTTCGGGGCTCGATTAGTTTTTTTTTTTTTCAATGACATGTAAAAAACCATATCAAATGAAGATTCTGCTTTTCAAGAATGACAGTAGCTGCCCTGCCTAGCTGGGCTAATGAGAGCTCATAGTTTGAATGCCCTATATTGGTCAATAAAATACTAGTTCAACAATTAAATAGGCTATAAATTTTTTTTTTTTAATAGCATTTTTTGGCGGAAAAGAAATTGCCATCCCTTTCACAATTCTAGTATCACTCAAATCCAAGATGTACGACATACCACATGTGGCTATTAAGTAAAAATATCTAGACCGAACCATAAAATGTAAGGAAAAACCTACTTTTTGGTTAACTTGGACGGCAAACACACAAAATATATATTATACACTCAATGAGTTGGGTAAAAATACCAAAAAATATCCCCTAAAATTGTATGAAAATACCCAAATATCCTTTTAAGTACAAAAAGAAAAAAATGAAAAATCTATAGAGGAGACGCACAGCGAGGTCTAATCCGTGGCTCTCCACGGAAGAGATCTACGGCCGTGGGATAAGCAAAAGGGGCTATACTACTACCAACAGACGAGATTTTTAGTGTACCTTGATGAGTACTTGCACATGCTATAAGACTTTCACTTTCGCTCGCACTACAAAATGTAAAGATTTTGCTCACATCTGTGAAGCAAGGACTACAACACCTTTTATTTTTCGATGAGGCAAGGTACGTAAAACAAAGCATACAACACCAAGAAGGAAAAAGAAAAAAGACATGACAGGGGGGCATGTTTCTTCTCAATTCCCTGTCATGGCTCCCCTTAATAAATCAACACAAATCATTTAGTTACACAAGTTTGCAGCCCCCCCCCCCCACCCCCCCAATCTACATCTCCATGTAATGACTGAAACCAAGAAGCACTAACAGAATCAACCTAATTTTTCAAGCAAAGGATCAAAGAAGCTTCTTTTCCTTGTCCATCAAAATGGTGTGTTTCAACAACATCCATTGCTTTGCATTAGAGTAAAAAGTAAGCAAAACGAACTGCAAGAAGCAAAGAAGCATAATCACAGCTTCAAAAAGGAAAGGATATCTACGTGGAGGATGCATGGTTAAGTAAACGCCATGAAGAACAACAGAGCATATTACAAGAAAGGTAGTCATATATGTATTGAAGGAACGTGTCTCCTTTCTATCTTGTCTTCTGCTTGGCAAATGGTAACAAATAAGGATGAATAGCGCAGAGAGTGCAGTATATGGCAGAATCAGTTTGTCACGACATAGAAGAGGGAACATAGAGAACAAGGCATTAAGTGTAATCCATTCAAGTAGAAAAGGCTCTTCCAGTGCCAAAAGGCTTGCAGGCAGGAGAGGCAGCAAAATTGACTTCTCATGCACTGCAAATTAAAACATCAGCCAGCAATGCAAATAACTGTTACATACTCACTATGGAAAAATAAATTCGAGAAAAGAATGTTAAAATAGAGTGAAAGAAACATATATTTTGACCTACCTTGGAATGAGAACATATAGAATGAGAATGCACTATTCAGCAGTCCATAAAGGAAACCTTGGCTGCTTGGCGCCCATATCTGCTGAACCATTGAAGGCAGACAAGTCAAAATAGTAGCACCCAGGCTAAAAAGCTTCAGCGATTCTGTGGTGAACATTCTCTTCCATTTTATAAGAACTGAAGTGGCGCACCAAAAGTTAGCCACATAATCCTCGAATATTCCTCTCTCAAAAGGAGCAAGGCGAGAGAGAACCTGGACATTCACCAAGCTCAAGTAAATCATAAAGTCCAAAATTAACTCAGGGAAGAATTTCTGTTGAGCACTTCATGTATTCTATAGCACGTAGTTCATGTTCTCAGGACATAAATATCTATATAAAAAAAATTACTTGGAACGTACCTTTGCCAATGGCCTATGGACCCATTGACATCTCCTCCCACATTAACCAAGGGATGCGGGTTAAGGTCAAGAGTTGAATCCAATATGGGGGTGTAATGTTTTATTTACCTAGAAAAACCTCAAATCGTACTTTTCAATTTAATGGTCTAATCCTAGTGTTGGTTCCCCACCAAAAGTGGTGTTGGGAGGGATTGTTTGCATACATTTCTACCCCTCAGATATTCTTCGCATGGAACGGCCACTCTCAAGACTTGAATCGATGCACTTAAGCTTGATAGTCCAAGTGTTTACTATTGCACTAGAAAATAACCCCCAAGATTCCACTTCAGAAGATGGAAATATGACTTCAAAACACTTCAACCACTTAAAACGACATTTTCAATAACCCTTTAGACCAGTACTTGTTCTGCTTTTCACAAAAATAAACCAACATGATGAGGACATAGACATGAAAATTGGTGTCTTGACATAGAGACCTTAACATATTCTTTGTATGCATTAGTGATTGAGATGTGTAGTACACCTGTCTCTGTCCAATATGGAAAGTCCTTGTTATATATGATCTGAAATCCTTGAGTATAGATTGCTCCTTTTTCTTCTAGTCGGTCAGAATTGCTCAAACTTGTTAAACAGGATGAATGGGATATATAAATACAATGTCCTGAACGTTGACAAATTCAGTTCTCCTTTTGTTGTAAGTATATCAGGATATAAAAGGGCAAGACAAAAATTTATAGCATAAAAACAGAAAGGATGGATAGCCATTTAATCTATGTAGTAAACCATGATCCTGGTAAAGAAGTACCACAAAGAAATATGGTGTTAAGTTATTGCAAAATAAAAGCAAATTGACCATAGCTGTTTACCCTTAAAAAGGCTTCCATGGAGTGGAGATATGGCCACCAAACAAGTGCAAATGTTCCCAAGACCACAAGGCCCAGTTTCGATACTTCAAGAAGAGGATTTTGGCGCCTAAGACATTTACCCAAGAGATGGCTGAAAAATGCAGGTGCAAAATATGCAGTCATCTGCAGCAAACCACAAATAAACATTCCCGGAGGACAAATCAGCTGGCAGGAGTGAAGTACAACAACCTTTCACATATACGTTTGCTACCCTTCCTACCTACAGGTGGAGAATAGCGAGGTCCCCACTTTTATTGGACTAAATATACCCAAAATGAAGCCATTTAGTATTTTCATATGAAACAAAATGAATACTAGGAAAAAACAATTCATTGATAAAAGCAACATTTACCGAATCACGAATTGATTATTCGTTGTGTTTCCCTCTTGGCATTTTAGTATTTCTTAGAACATCAAGGCATACTCCCTAACAAGATTGACATGGTCTCATTCTCAAACAATATAGAAAATAAAATCCCTCTGCTCAACCCAACACTCAAGGGATTTCCTGGATCGCTAAAGCACATAAATAGAGAACAAACAACAATAAGGGTACATGTGAACATCCAACGGAAATTGATTTCTTTTTCAGCGTTCCATTTCAAAAAATTGTGTGCATCAGAAGCCACAGAAAACAAAAGGAGCCCTTCCCCCTTTACTTTTTATGTGAAGCTCAGATGAACCTTTGTAAATTTGACAAAATAGGCAACTTGTAGTCATTATAAGTAATAGATCATGATGCAAGGTAATTTGAATTAGAAGCACCTGTTTGTGGTTGAGAGCAAGACTGAACAAGAAACAAGCTAATAGCTCTTTGTTAGAGAGAACAGCAGCAACAGCTCCAACAGTAAGTCCCAAACTGATACAATTGTACTGACAGAATAAATACGGATGAGAAATCAAACATTAGCAACTGATACTAATTGCCTTAAAAGTTCTAAAATGGAGGAAAAAAGCATCGGAAAATTCAATTTGGAACCTGAAAATGACCATGATCAATTAGCATCAGACATGGATTCAGTAACATGATTGCAATGTGCCATGCTATGTCAGTTTTATGGCCATGTGGGCGACCGGTATAGTACACAACAATGAAATAGAAAACTGCAGGAAAGAACACCAGTGCATCAGACGAAAGAACTGTCCACCTCATGAGAAGTTTTCTGCAGTAAAAAAGCATAGACAGCATCGGGAAACTCAAATGTATCATTACCACTCATCAAGAAAATGTAAATTGAAGTATATAAAAAGGAAAATCAGTTACTGGAAAAGAATCCCAGATAATACGAACCCAAGATAAGACTCATGGCCTCGAGAAGTGAAAAGAGAAACTGCTTCAGGATGGAAGAATCTGAGAAGTAGACCATGGACATAACTCTGGTAAGCAGTAAGGGGAGGATAGTCGAGTCCCCAGTAGCTGAGATCATTGGATGTACTGTTACGATACCATTCCTTGGGTGGCAAATTAAGGGTGATCTCCATCCAATGCCTCTGTGCCTCAAAGTCCCCATACTTGGGAGGATTTCCTGCACCGGAATAAGGATGAAGGGATACGGCCACTCGCACCAAAAATGAAAATACTGCAATGCACAGGAATGAGGCCGCAATTCCCCTGTGAACAACCTCCTCCTTGTCCTCCATCACCTTCCTTCCGCTCTTCTTCTCCATCTCTCTTACACCACGATTCTAGCGTTTGTTCAGTAGTCTGTATAAAAAAAAAGCCACCGGAAAGATATCAATGTAAGAACAGGATTCCCAGATACAGTGCATTTGTTCATAACTTACAAAATCAGTCCCAAGCTTTACAGAGGAAACAGAAAATGAAGAATATGAAAATAAACGAATTTTCAGTTCATTCAATCCAATCAACACAATTTAATTTAGGGCATAATTTCTAACCCAAGTCAAATCCAGTCAAAAATCATGAAATCGGAAATAGTACAATTACGTGATTTATAGAAATGGCGAACGAGAAGAAGTGGAAAATTAAATTATATGAAACAAATAACAAGTGAATAAAATGAAGAATTGCCTCTCGCTTGGAGAATTGAACAAGTGAATCTAGGCTGTCGGAGGTCTATGACTAATAGAGTGGGACTGAAGATTTTAGAGAAGGGTTTGATGAAGCTAGAGCGTTTTCTTCCTATTGGGTTTGATCTGAATCGCCATCGTCAAAACAAATAATACAAAGAAAACTAACCTGCTGTCTTTTTTTTCTGGTGTCAGCATTTGATTTATGCACGAGAAAGACGAATACCTGTGAGAACTGGTCGGAATCGAGTTAAAAGCGGTGCATCTCGGTCAGAGTCGACAATTATCACTGTTAATAGAGAGAGATAAGAAGGGCTTAAGAGAGGCCTATCTATAAAAATAAATAAATAAATAAACCTAAATTCTAAAACACTGCTGACACTTATTTTTTTGCCTACTCACCAAATTTTTGTCCATAAACAGATATATAAGATAAAATTTCTGAATTTTTATTATTTCATTCATAGAAAAATCAATCTATCCGGTCAATTAATTGATTTTTTAAATTTTTTTCTATGTTATATTGTATAGTAAATAAAAATTTATTATTTGTCTAAAATCATGTAAAAATACTAATCTTATAAAAAGCATATTAATACTTTTTAGTGCTAATCAAATAATAAAAATCCATTTTTACTACTTCTTTCCAAGTGTCCTCAAAACTAATTTTTATAGAGAAAGTTCTCGGAAAGCAACACCTCGTATAAAAATACATTAATGAAAAATACTAAATTTAAAGGAGTATGTTAAATGCACAACAATGTTGATGTGTTCAGTATTTTTAATTTTTAATTTTTTTAAAAAAAATACTTAACACTTTAGAATTGTTTGTGCAATTATTGTATAAGAATAGTGCAAATAGCATATCTCAATTTAAAGACTAGAGTTAGAACTGTATTCGAGCCGAGTCGAGTCAAGTATTAAATGTTAACTATTTTTTTCATGTATACTTGATCAACTTTTGAAGTTTGATTGTTCCTTCTTTTTGGGCTATCTTATTACTTAGTTGAACATAATTCAGCAGAATTATAAAAGAAATTCAAACAAGTATGGAAGGAAAGAGGCATCGACCAATTTCTTCACTTAAGGAGGGAGGCACAGCGGAGCCTATTTCTTCTTTTAAAGAAAGAAAATCCATACAATCAAAAATGCAATATCTTTATATAAAATAATAATAATAAGTCTCTCATGCAAGCCCACTACTTATGTCTCTTTCTCAGACACATTCGTGAAACACCACACCAGCAAGGCAAGGCAAGAAAAGAAAACTTAGTTAATAATATCAAATATATATTATTAGATATTATTAACTAAGTTAAACACCACACCAGCATCCCAAGGATTACAATACCAGTTACGACTTGAGTTATTGTTGTAGGCACTCCACCACCCCTTCTCCTGTAGGGCTGGTTTATTGATTAAAACTATATATGTTTGGGTGGTGTTCAAAAATATAATTTTTATTTATTGAAAAAGTTATGAGTTTTTTTTAAAAAAAAATTAAAAAAAAAAAAGCCTTATTTTCAAGCTTATGTTAAAAGTGTGTTTTGGCCTTTTTTTTTATAATAAAAAGTCAAATAAGTACTTTTAAAGTTTTTTTTATCAAATGGACTCATGCTTGCTTAACACAGCTTTTAATGTACTAAAAACACTTTTTAAGTTCCTTAACACAATCTTAAATTAGAGCATGTTTAGAATTGTGTTGGAAAATAGAGCTTTTATATTCAGAAAGAGCTTTTGAAAAAAATCTTCATTTTCAAAAGTGTGTTTTAACATTTTTTTAGAGCAAAAAAAGTCAAATAAGTATTTTTTTTTTTTTTTTGGCAAAAAATAATTACAAAAAATTGAATCTCAAAATATTGAACTTTGAAAGGAAAGAAATAGAAAAAATGAAAACCTACATTAATGGCACTTCTAAAATAGTAACTAAACTCGTCATTTGGAGAGAACCTCTTCCTTCTCTCTAGAGGATAAGTTTCCACCTCCTTTGTGAGACTCTTCGCTGCTTCTTGCGGCTATTCTGGGGGTGGAGGGAGGACTCCTCCCTCCACTCTTCTTCCTTTTTCCTCTTCCCCTTTCTTTGGTTTTTCTCGCTTTTCTCTTTTTGTTTTGGTGTGTTCCCTATGTCTCCAACAGTGTTGCCACACCAACTATGCTCCTCCGCGCCTCCACCACTACCAAGTTGTGCCATCACATCGGACCTCCGCTCAATGTTGTCTTTTCCACTAGAGACCTCCACGGCTCCACCCAACATTGCCCCTTCCAAGCCAGATCTGTTCGTCTTCGCTGCTCCCACCCTCCAACGCGCCACTCCACCACCTTCCTTCGCCTCTTCGCTGTCCATGGCTGGTTTTTGTGCCTCCACTCATTGCCTCCGCACTACCAACACTCCTCCACGTATCGGCGCGTCGTTGGGTTTGAGGAAATCATAGGGCGTTCCTTTCACGGAAGCAAATTTTCCAGTTGGAATAAGATGGCTATCAACAACTGTGATGTGGGATCCAAATATCTGGACCTCATTGGAAAGGATATCGCCGCTGTTATGGCCACCTAAGTTCCAGTATGTGTGCTGGGCCAGATTCACTGGAGAAGGCTTGTTTAGAGCTTTGGCTTTCATTGTTACACTCAATTGGTTGTCCCCAAGGAGCGTGTAGCTGACAGTGACAAAGAGATCACCAGGAAATCCTGAACAACATTCAAGACAATCCATAAGAAAACCAGTGGGGTTCTTAATTTATTTTCAACCAAATTAAAGGATGGTTCACCAGCTCATCATTTGAGATTGTCTAAATAACAAAGACGACCATCACTAAATCCTCGGGAGCCACCTATATATGAATATGATCAAATAAGCAACCCGTTGCAACAAGTAGAAAAATCAATTTTTATCAAATATTTTCTCTCCTGGGGAGCAGAAAGGAACTAAATGAGAATAATGTACCATGAAGTGTGTTATTGATTGTTATGTCTTATTTTTATTTTATAATTATCCTACAATGAGGATATGGCAGTCCTTAGGGGTGTAAATCTGGCCTGTAACCGACCGTAATCGAGAAACTGGTTTGGTACCGGCCGGTTGAAAATAACCGGTAACCGGCTCTATCAGAGCGGTTAAAAATATATATTAAAATCTAAAATAAGAAAATTACTAAACCCACCATGATGAGTAGGAAAGCAATTACAATACATAGCAGTGTTTAATTTCTTTTAAAACCCATGCAAAAGTTGAAGCCTTCGATCTAATTAATGGCCAATGACTTGAGGACTAAAGTAATTTCTAGGCATACTGAAGCAACTTCTTTTGTACAATGACATAGCGGAAGCGATAGAACGTGAAGGAGAAGTTATGTTCTAAAATCACAAATTCAACGTACACGTTGAAGGAGAAAACTGTATTCTTATTGATAATAAAAAAAAAACTATTTATTCCAATACAATTATTCTAACTTATAGTAAAACCCTACTACTATAAAAGAAAATAAAATCCTCAAAGACTGGAAATAAAATAAATAATTAGCATAATATGAAAATACTTGGTGCCAAAGGATATTTCCAAATTAATGGAAATACTTGGTTATTAAGAAAAATATAATAACTATAATACTACATGATGACAAAGAAATATTAATATGAGAATTATCTGAAAGATGAATCATGAGATTTGTCAATAATATATTCTTTCCTTCTTGGTCTTTAACTTATTGGCATTTGACAAATCAGAAAATCTTCTTGCGTTATTACTCGGAGATCTTTATTATTCGGAAATCTTCTAGTTATATTAGTTGGGACAATCGAGCCGCATTACTTGGGCTTGGGATATTCTAGCCATACGTCTCGGCTCGGGATATTCTAGCCGTCTTGGCCTCGGGATACTATAATCGTCTTACTTGGGCCCAGGTATTCCTACATCAGTTTCTCACTCTTCAGTGCCAGATATTAGTTGTCCTCATGTCCACTTAGTGCCGACGATAAAGCATGTCCCGCTTAAAGTAGTTTACTCGTCGGAACCTAATGTTTGGTACCTATAGACAACAAAACCTTTTTGTCCCAACTTGCTAATAACCATTCGATAAAGCTCTTTGTCTTGCAGTAGGATTGTTCTTGAATAAACCCGTTTGTTAACAATTCCGATGTCAAGACCAACCCTCTCGGTAATAAGATCATATCGGGAACAAGATGAAATTCGTGTACATCCTACATCATACAAGCAACTGTACATGCAGCTCTCTGATGCGCTAATGTAAGAAGAATGAAAAGTCTCTCCAAATGGTTTCGGGGAAGAAGAAAATTGAAATGTCTGTCTCGCCAAGGGGAGCAGAAGCTAAACTCTCGTGCTCTTTGGTGTTGGCAGCTCATGTTGAGATGGGCTAGCTTGGCCGCTTGGGTTTCTTGATGGTGGTGATAGAAGATAGCGGGTTTACCCAAAAAAAAAAAAAAAAAAAAAAAAAGGGCTCAATATCTAAAATAGGACCAAAATCTCAATTTTTTAAAATAGGTCATCTGTAACTACTACTCAATTGTCAATATCTTCCACAAACTACCAATTGTGTTAATATTCTCCGGCCCCTCAAATAACCAAAACATGTCAATGTCCCTCCTAAGAGCATTCCTAGTAGCTTCATCAAATTTTATTCACCAAAACAGTTAAAAATCACGTTTCTTTATTCTGGTGAGCCACTTTTTTAAAATTCTCCCAGCAGTCTCACCATTTTAACTATTCACTATTACTACTCCATTTAAATAATATTTTTTCAGATTTCTTTATTCTTTCTCTATTTAATCTTTTTATACAATAAGCTATCATACACCTTCATCTTGAGATTAAATCATTGCTAAAAAATTCACAAAAGTTTTCATTTGCTTCTTAACCAAATTCAAGAAAGAAAGAAAGAAAAGATAAATGAAAGAACCACAAAGTTTATTGTCAGGAACAAAGAAACCTTCATGTCTATGCAATAAGGACATCATTGTGTGTGAGAGATGAAAGAAAAAAGTATGCTGATCATGTGAGAGAGAAAGGAGAAACAAAATTAGTGAGAGAGTTGGTGAGTGAATATTAATTATAAAATTAGTGAGTATTTTCACTCACCAAAACTTTTTAGCTAAAGTAGTGAGGTTGTTGGGAGTGGTTTTTTAGTGTTCTCATCAAATTGACTCACTAAAATAGCTATTTTAGTGAGACTACTAGGAATGCTCTAAGACCAACAAAAAGACAAAAATGACCCTAATTTTTTTTTTCAATAAGACAAAAATGTCTTTATAAATTCGGGAAAAAAAAAACTAAAACTAAAAAATAAAAAATAAAAAATAAAAACTAAAAAAATATCTTTTTAAAAAACAAATTAAAAAAAATTAAAAAAAAAGAACGATTTTTTTTTTTAAAAAAAACAAACGAAAAAATAACTGAAAATTAAAAAAAATAAAAATAAAAAACGAAAAAAAATATAAAAACCCTTTTTTATTTTTTATTTTTTTGTTTTGTTTATTTATTTTAGATTTTTTAAATAATTTTTTAGTTTCTTTTTAAAAATAAAAATTAATAATTTTATGAAGAATATTTTTGTCATTATGGAGGATATTAACATTTTTTGATAGTTTAGAGAGGAACATTGACATAGTTAGTAGTTTGGGGGAGATATTGACAATGAGGTGATAGTTTGAGAGGGTTATATGTACTTTTTCCTTTTTAAAATTTCAATACCCAGTTCGGATAACCGAGTATCAACTTGTAACCGCCGGTTATTATAAACCCGGCCAGTTAACTGGCTACTTGATTACCAGAGCCGGTTGGCGATTTTGGCCAACCGACTCCGGGTTTTCACCCATAGCAGCCCTAGTTAACCAAAGTTGGTTGGGACGGTCAAATCAGCATTGTATGATAATTGTGAGATAAAAATGTTGTTTCTATCATTACTATTTTAATATTTTTTACTTAGTAATGTTATATACTAAATTTTAATCTCACAATTATTCACAATGCTGACATGATAGTTCCAATCAACTCTTGATTTTTATTTTTCTGCTAAACAATGATTGATTAGAGGTTTGGTTGAGATTGACACATCAGTATTGTAGAATAAAACTATGGTTTGGCCAACCTAAATGAGTATTTTTAACCCCACATGCTTATCACGTGTTTTTTTTTTTAGGTTTAATAAGAAAGCATGTGCTTCTCACATGTTAAAGGATACTTGACAATTTATTAGACTGGTCTGAAATGCTAGACTTCCCAAAATTTTGTTCTAAAATTTTGTTTCCAAATGTTGTGTCACAATCCCATGAGATTGTGACACATTTCTCAAAATGATAGATCATATGAGATTGCACACATCATTTGGGAACCAAATTTTAGAGAAGAATTTTGGGATGTGTAGAATGATATCAATGTATATATGTATGTATGTAATATGATTAAAAAAAAAATGGGTACAACCAATAAAGATACATAATTTTTATGGCAATATAATTCTCATACACAATATTTTTTATTCATACAAGTTCATCAAACAGTACAATACTCAACTTAACAAAAAACACTTCATAATTGAGTTTCATCCCCTGATCCAACCATATACGTCTCTTGGTTCCTTAGCTCCCATAGTGAATATGCATGTAGAGGCTTGGCTATTGGCTTCTTCCTAGAAAGAAATTTTTGAGACACGCATTTCATTATAGGCCGAGACTTTGGTTTGGTGTGTACACATGCAAATGCTATTGTTGCAACAAGGAAAATATCATGTGCAACTAGATGATTTGGAGGAGGTAGACGTTGGTCTAATATTTCATATAACATCACGTTTTGAGAAGACGATGATGATAATGAAGTCAGGAGTTCCGTTGGATGTCTTCCCATTAATATTTCCAATGCCATCACTCCAAAACTATAAACATCGCATTTTTCAGTAACTTTCATGGTATAGGCCAACTCTGCATATAAAAAAGAAAATGACAAATTAAAACTATTACAAATGTAATAACCTTTCTTTCTCTTTCTCCTTTTTATATATATATATTTTTCAATGTAAAGAAGCTGGTCAAAACTTGTTATTGCATAAAAATTCCATAGTGAAAATGGTTGTTTGCGACCATGCATGAGTCGATTCAAATAGTTATTGACAAGGTAACCCTACTAGCACAAATATTGAAAAGATATTTGTTCCACATGGCAACTTATATGTTTTTGAATAATAGACTGGACTTAAAATTAAGATATAAATTTTAGCAAAAAAATAATAGTTCACCTGGGGCAATGTAACCGTAAGTGCCTGCAACTAATGTCTGATTGGAGGAATCGGGATCAAGAAGTTTAGCTGTGCCAAAGTCAGAGACAAAAGCCTCTAGTTTATTGTTCAATAGAATATTGTTACTTGATATATCTCGATGAACAATTGTTGGGATGCACTCGTGATGCATGTAAGATAAGGCGTGTGCAGTATCTTTGATGATGTTTACTCTCTTGCTCCAATCTAATTCCACAGCTTCAATCTCGTCATTTAGGACACAAAACAAACTTCCCCTTTCCTTGTACTCATAAACCAAAAACATACATCGCTTATGCAAACAAAACCCATAAAGCTTTATAATGTTTCTATGCCTGATCTCTGTTAACACCTTTATCTCGTTCTTGAAACTCTTATCAAAAGCTGGATTCTCAGCCTCTAAGCGATGAAGCTTCTTCAAGGCAACTACTTTTCCACCAGGTAGTTCTGCTTTGTAAACACTTCCATAACCACCTGTCCCAATACAATACTTAATGTCAAAGTCCTCGGTCGCTTGAATGATGTCTTCATATGCAATATTTCCATCATAATTCCATATCGAGAACAAGTTCCCATTCTTTCTTTCTGTTGACATAGATTGGGTTTTTTTAACCACGCGTTTAGACAGGAAAAAACAAAAACCCCCAAGAACTAAGAATCCAAGGAAAATGCTAATGGGTGCAATGATTTTTACTTTGCGTATAACTGATTTGTTACTGGCTAGGGAATGTGAAAGGGAAGGAGGGGAAAGTGAAAGGCAAGGAGAGAAACCCACGAAATCACCGCATAAATCCTTGTTGCCAATTAACGTGTCAGATGTATGATTTTGATAACTGTCTGGTATTTGACCAGACAAAGAATTGTATGACAAGTTGATATGTGTTATAGAAGTGAAAGAAAGGGGTACGTTGCCAGAAAGATTATTGTAGCTAAGATCCAACACCACTAAAACTGGTAAACCCCATAGATCAATAGGTATTTTTCCACTAATAAAGTTATGACTAAGGTTTATAGTGGCCAAGAAAGTAAGGTGTCGGATCTCATAGGGAACGCTTCCACGAAAGGAGTTGTTGCTCAATAACAATCGCTCTAGCGAATGGCAATTGGTTAGCTGAGTAGGAATTGAGCCAGTGAAATTGTTAGATTCGAGAACGAGATGGGTCAGCTTCTTCAAATTCCCCATTTCTCCTGGGATATAACCACTAAGGTTGTTATTTTTTAGGGACATATATCTCAAATTCTCCATATTGCCTATTTCTAGGGGAATGGAACCATGGATTCGATTGTTGCGGAGCAACAAATATATCAAATTAGTTAAATGGCCTAGAGTAGAAGGGATTGGACCACTAAGATTGTTATTATGCAGGTACAAATATTTCAGATTAGTTAGATGGCCGAGAGTAGGAGGGATTGGACCACTAAGGCCGTTAAACGACAAATCAAGGCGAACTAAATTAGGGAGGGAAGAGAAGTTGAGTTTTAACTTAACTGGAAAATGGAGCTGATAAGCCATTGCAATCCAAATGACGCTTCCATTAGTATTGCACATAATACCATTCCAGTAACAATGAGGAACGTTGCTGGTGTTGGCACTCCCCCACCACCGACTCTCCAGCAGAGCCTTTGCTTCTAGTGATAGTGCCGATGATTCAGATGCGGCACTATCCAAATAAGTTCCATACAACAAGATACATGCTACGACCACAATGTAAATGGAAAGAGAGGGTTTCATGCCTGCAAGTAGTTAGTAGTGTATGATTGATGAGGGCAATGGCAAAACTAGCCGCAAAAGGGTTGATTGTTATGTACATCACTGGGGAGTGGGGACACTTTAATAAGAAAGATCAGAGGAGGGGGGGGGGGGGGTTTGGTGAACGGAGGGTGCCATGTTTTCATGAAGTGTATGATTGATGAGGAAAATGGCAGAGGATTGATTATTATTATTAATAAGAAAGATCAGAGGGGGTCCAAACTTTTGGACTGAGAGTCATTTATTATTATTTTGTTCATGACTTGGGGACATAAGAAAGATTTGTGGACTTGGGAGTCAAGGTAATGATTGCCTTTTCGAATCCCATGGATCTGCAAATTTTCCTTTCGAAACCAAAGTGTCTGATTGATGAGGGATCCACCCAGCAATAAGGACCGGAAGGGATTGGACCAATTTCATATTTGGATGACTATATATAATATCTACCACACTTTCTGCTAAGCTTGCACTTTGGAAAAAAGAGACCCTCATAATTCATTTCTCAACTGAGGTGAAGTCAGGTTGGGTCAAAATCAAATGGCCAGTGCAGACCACCCAAGACGAACCTGAAGCGTACGTTTAGTAGGTCCTTTTCAACGGTGTGGATTACAACTCTTAGGTTTATTAGTCTTAATGCTGCAGGAGTTTTAACATATTCTTCCATGTTATGAGTGATTTGTATCTGGTGTGAGAAAATGGCTACAGGTTCAAAGAATCAATCTGTAAATGAAGGTTTCCTCATTGATTAGTATGTTAACTAATTCCCTGCATTACATTTACATTGCAGAGTGATCTTACAAAATTTTGTTTTGCATTAAGTAGGAACACATCCAGTGTTAGAGAATATATTTTTCATATAATTATAATTGGATATGGTAGGAGAAAATAGTAGATTGTACAAATTGATTGTAATTGATTAGAATCAAATCGTTCAATCTAATATGTTTTCTTACCATATCCAATCACGATTATCTGAAAAATATATTCACTAACATCCAGAAGCTACAATGTTAGTTTTTTTTTTTTTTTTTTTTTTTTTTATGGGAAATCTATTGTGGAGTAAGCATTAGCAAATCTAGTTAGATTAGATCTTGGATCTCATCCAAAGTTCTGCCAAGTATAGAGGAAAATTCGAGTTCTTGAACTTTATCATTGGGTACTTGGTTTTAAGTGATTAGCTACTTGGACCAAATGAAATTATCGCAAGATTTCTAACCACAAAGATATAGCAAGCCGGTGTTCAAATGCAATAGCCTCGATCTGTATAGCTACAACACAGAGCATTATTGAAGCATTGGAAGAAACCCCCCCCCCCCCCCCAAAAAAAAAAAAAAAAAAAAATTACGAGCTTGGAAAACACAGCCATCTCTTGCTGTCATTCACAAGGTTAAACTTGTTATCTATGACTCATCAGATGAAGGTTTAGATAAAAACTTGAAAAGCATGCAATGCTTGTAAGGCTTTATTGTTATCTATGACTAATCAGATGAAGGTTTAGTTGAAAACTTGAAAAGCATGTAATGCTTGTAAGGCTTTCCAGGACTCACAATCGTAGAAGGGAAATTGGGGTGGTTGACTGAGTCAGGAAATGCTTGAGTCTCCAAACAGAGCGCTGCGTGTGATTGGTACACAAATCCACCTTTTCCCTTCACATCCTTGAGAAAGTTTCCAGTATAGAACTGCACACCTGGAGCATTTGTTGACAGCTCCAATACCCTTCCTGACTTCTTCTCGTGCACAACTGCTGTCGGCTTCATCTTATGGCCAACCCCACCATCAATCATATAGTTGATATCATAACCGGTAGGTAGCATTTTGATCCTGCTACCAACGGTGTAGGGTTTGAGGAAATCATAGGGTGTTCCTTTCACGGAAGCAAATTTTCCAGTTGGAACAAGATGGCTATCAACAACAGCGATGTGGGATCCAAATATCTGGACCTCATTGGAAAGGATATCGCCGCTGTTATGGCCACCTAAGTTCCAGTATGTGTGCTGGGCCAGATTCACTGGAATATTCTTGGTTAGAGCTTTGGCTTTCATTGTTACACTCAAATTGGTTGTTCCCAAGGAGCGTGTAGCTGACAGTGACAAAGAGATCACCAGGAAATCCTGCAGAACATTCAAGACAATCCATAAGAAAACCAGTGGGGTTCTTTATTTTCAACCAAAGGATGGTTCACCAGCTCATCATTTGAGATTGTCTAAATAAAAAAGACGACCATCACTTTGAACATTCTTATGTGTGTCTATATAAGTATCATAACCATTGATATGAGAATTGAGAGAGCAGAAATGGAGAAAAGTTCAGTGGGAATAAAGAGTTACATGCCTTGGTCGCCATCAGAGCTGAGATAGGAGAAAACAATGTGAGGAGCATGACCTTCATTCTTATGCGCTTTCACCTTCCAAACAACATCGCCAAATCCTCAGGAGCCACCTATGAATGTGATCAAATAAGCAACCCGTTGCAACAAGTAGAAAAATCAATTTTTAGCAAATATTTTCTCTCCTGGGGCAGAGAGAAATTAAATGAGAATAATGTACCATGAAGTGTGTTATTTCCTTCATTTGCAACTATTTTATAATGGGTGCCATACAAAGTAAACTGTGCGCCACCAATTCTGTTAGCAACCCGTCCAACCGCAGCACCAATGTATGATGAATCCATCTAGAGAGGTTGCAAAATTTGCAATAAGTTGTCAGTTTTCTGTAAAAGAAAACAAAAACAAAAATTAGGAATAAGAACTGCAATGGATTAGTATATATAGACTGTAGAGCTTAGCCTAAGACTTTGCTAGAATTCTCCTCTATCCCCACAAACACCCTTATTGTTTAAGAAAAATTGGCTTTTTTATGCCAATTTGATCAAATAAAATAAAATCTCATCTCTATTCTGGTTAGTGACTCACTGAATTGCATCAGATACATCATGAATTTTAAAGTCTAGAATATGTATGTGACCAAGGGAAAGAACTAAAACAGCGAGCTCACTTGGGAAGCTCCAAACCAGGAAAAGTCAAAGTTGGTGTACCCAATGTTTACATAAGAAAGCCACCGAAAATAATCAACATAATTGAAATTTCCCAACCATCAAACTCCGCTAAATAAGCTCCAACCATGAAAAGTTAAATAGCTTCTAGCGATCAACAAGAAATTTCAGGATGTCTTAAGATTATGCAGTCATTTATGCCTCAGAAAAATCACAAATGTACCTACTATTTCTTTAATAATATGGTCCAACCATAACTTCTACTCCAATTTTATAGTAGAAAAGAGAGTTAATTGCAAGGAGCCTTAAATGCGAATTCCCACCTTTTATAAAATGCATAAATGTAAACTTTTCATTTGATTGGGTGTTGAAATTATGTGTCTTCTATATAAAGCTTAGATAAATGGGCTGTCACCTCAATAAAATTTGCACAACAAGTTAGAGAATATGGTTACGAGGTGGGTCGGCTAATCAGGCTTTTCTAGAGGAAAAATATTTACAAATGACAAAACACACAGCAAATATTGCAATCACGGTTCTGTCTGAACTTTGATTGAGAGAGATAAAGAGAGGCAATGTGGATCTCCCCAACAAAAAAGTTTGAGATTTTCCATTGCTGCATATGAAGCAAAAACTCACCTGGTACTCCTTGATTGAATCATACCCAAGAACAACATCAGCTAACTTTCCTGGAAAGAAACACGAAAACAGATTAAAGATGGAGAGTAATAGCATGGGAGAGAAGTTCTTGAGGAGGAACCAGATATCAAAAACTACCCAGAAAACCCAACATTACAATTCAGAGAGATGGTTCACATACCATTTTTGTTGAGAGATGAAGGGAGACAATGGTTGCACCCTAGTTGGGAAATTCACGAAGATATCACCCTTTTTCAGCTCAAAGAACCCAATCTCTTCCTTTTTGGCAGAGCCATTGACAAACCCAAATGCAGCTAGAACGACGAAACAGCAAAGCACAGATATCTTCGCCATTTTTTCAGACAGAATAGTGTGATCAAATTACACCAACGATCTTTTTCCACGTTATGGATATATGAATGGTTAAGCTTAAATGGGTCTTAATATACCCGAAAAAGAGTGACTGAAGGAATGTATATTAAATGTTTACTAACCAATTCCAATAGAGTAACTGAAGGAACGTATGTTATTGATAACCATTAATATTATCAGTATGTTATTGAATAGGGTGCTGTTAAATAACTTCGTAACCGATTCCTTTAATATTATTATTAATATTAATAATAATATTAACAACTTGCTGATATTGGTTTAAAAGGATCCGGCTTATGAACACAACATATTGTCTTGAAATTTTGAAGTTTGTAGAGTTGTCTGATTTGAACGCTCTTTGAACGTTGTTGAGAACGAGGTGTTAAGTCTCTCACTCTAAACCAAGTTTTCGAACCACCAACTAAAAACCGACTCAACCGCTAACCCTAGATTTACAACCAGCCCAATTTTTTCATTGAATATGCCAACATAAATCCTAACAAATAATGAATCATACGAGGGGCATATTATAGACGAGGAAATGGAAGCATACCAGAAGTTCGTCACCAGGTCTCATGAGGCTACAGAGATCCACACAGACTCGATCCCCCATTCCAATTACTTGAACTTGAGTTACAGTAGCTTTGGTCAAGCTCATGAGATTGCTCTCATAATTTCTTCTGTCAAAATAGTCCCGACAACTTTTATATGATAAGAAGCCGTGCTTTACTAATTAACAAGCCCTATCCTAAAACAAATTACCTTGAACTGAAAAATGGCTTCAGTATCCTCAACTTTTAAAATAACTCCACCCAGGCCTTGCTCCAAGGCCTGCAAACACAGAAAATGAATTTTGAAAGGAGGTCGTGATGCATCACCTAAAGAGCCAAATCAACAATTGAGATAATTAATCAAAGCAGCTCTTCCAACATATAAAGTTCACTTGCCGATCCTAATCGTAGAGAAGTAATTTTACCTCAAAGAAGACTTGTGCTTCAGCATGATTTTTTGAGATGGCAAAAACTGTTTCTTGACAGCCTTGGAATGCAGCAACAATATTCTCTGCAGGAATTACCTTTAGAAACACAAAATCAGGGACCAATTCAGAAGTGGCTTTATTTTGAAAATGGCAGGTATAGCGATAACTTAACTCGATTGTGCTGGAAACAAAAAGTGCAGCATATACTATGTTAGTGCTCAAAACATCTGTGAATATGGTCCATATAACGCAGATGATTGGGTGTGACTGTATAATGGAAAGTGTATGTCACGGCAACCATGTTCAATGATTAGAAGCCGCGAAACGCGCAAAAAAACAAGATTATCTCCGGATACAAAGACAGGCATGTAAAATGAAACCTAGGAAGTTTCCATCAAAGTCATTGTAATAAAAGGATTCTGTTGATTAATTCAAAAGCAAGTTTAGAGAAAATGTGATTCAGCATGCTGTGTCATCTTTAACGAGATCCAGAATTATTATATAAAACTTCACACAATACCAGGTAGCTTCCAACTAGCAAAGAAATTGCATCAATTTCAAATATTCAATGCTCTTACGAAGAAATTGAATTTACGGATATCCTCAGTTTTAGAGAAAGTTGATTTCTTTCTAGCTTTAGCGTAAACAATTCCACAAACAACAATGGATAGTTTATATGCAGTACAATGGATAGAAACAAATTTCATGTGAAGTATCCTAAGCAGTTAGCAACAGGCCTACCTGCCAATCTAGCAAATTGATTACAACATTCTCTGGCCTGCCCATTTGCGGATTGGAGCTGCTGTAACTCTTGCGGATTTGCAACCCTATTCGCACCATAAAAAATGCCTCCCTCTTCATTATAGAGAGTACTTATTAAGGCGATTGCTGTAAACCCCATAACCAAAATTAAAAACTAAGAAAGTCGGATAACATTGATATACAAAAGAACAAGAGGAGGTCCTAAGGAGCTTACAAGACCATTCATTGGAAAGTCGTCGATTCTGGGATGAAAAAACGAAGGTATTCCGTCCTCTCTCCACGCCGGCAGTCATGACCGCTTTGCTTTTTGTCTAAATCCACACACTCCTCGATTTCCCGTACGACCCAGAAGACGACGTCGTTAAAGAGGAATGAGAAGCACACATTGCGACACAAGAATTGCGTTGCAACAACTGGGTTGCCTTGTAATTTGATCTGAAAAAGTTCCATTTGTCTGTGGATATTATTCGATTCAAAAAACAATAATTCTGAACTAGAAAGGACGTGGAAAAGTGGAGTAACTTGGAATGACATGAAATATAGGTAGATGAAATTTATTTACATGGAGCTTGAGCCAGTTAAGAAATGGTGATGCCCAACATCGGAATAACCTGCAATTGCATTGAGAGTAAAGCAGGGGAATTGTGTGGGCATTCGGACCAAAGAATCATGAAAAAGCATTTCATAATTGAGTTTCTTCCCCTGATCCAGCCATATACATCTCTCGGTTCCTTAGCTGCCATAGTGAAAATGAATGTAGAGGCTTGACTATTGGCTTCTTCCCGCAACCAAATTCTTGAGACACGCATTTCATTGTGGGTCGAGACTTTGGTTTTGTGTGTATACATGCAAATGCTATTGTTGCAGCAAGAAAAATATCCTGCGCAACTAGATTATTTGGAGGTGGTAAACGTTGGTCTAATATTTCATGTAATATCACATTTTGAGAAGACGATGATAATAATGAAGTAAGGAATTTCGTTGGATGTCTTCCCATTAGTATTTCCAATGCCACCACTCCAAAGCTATAAACATCGCGTTTTTTAGAAACTTGAATGGTATAGGCCAATTCTGCGGATCAAAAAGGAAAAGACAAATTAAAACTATTACAAATGTAATAACCTTTCATTCATTTTTTTCCTCTTTTCTTTTGTATATTTTTCAATGTAAAGAAGTTGGTCAAAACTTGCCATTGCATAAAAATTCCATAGTGAAAATGGTTGTTTGAGACCATGCATGAGTCGATTCAAATAGTTAATAACAAGGTAACCCTACTAGTACAAGCACAAATAGTGAAAAGATATTTGTTCCACATGGCTACTTATATGTTTTTGAATAATAGACTGGAATTAAAATAAAGATATAAATATTAGCAAAAAAATAATAGTTCACCTGGGGCAATGTAACCGTAAGTGCCTACAACTAATGTTTGACTGGAGAAATCCAGATCAAGAAATTTAGCTGTGCCAAAGTCGGAGACAAAAGCCTCTAGTTTATTGTTCAATAAGATATTGTTACTTGATATATCTCGATGAACAATTGTTGGGATGCACTCGTGATGCATGTAAGATAAGGCGTGTGCAATGCTTTTGATGATGTTTACCCTCTTGCTCCAATCTAATTCCACAGCTTCAATGTCGTTGTTTAGGACACAAAACAAACTTCCCCTTTCCTTGTACTCATAAACCAAAAACATACATTGCTTATGTAAACAAAACCCATAAAGCTTTATAATATTTTTATGCTTGATCTCTGTTAACACCTTTATCTCGTTCTTGAAACTCTTATCAAAAGCTGGATTCTCAGCCTCTAAGTGATGAAGTTTCTTCAAGGCAACTACTTTTCCACCAGGTAGTTCTGCTTTGTAAACACTACCATAACCACCTGTCCCAATACAATACTTAATGTCAAAGTCCTCGGTCGCTTGAATGATGTCTTCATATGCAATATTTCCATCATAATTCCATATCGAAAACAAGTTCCCATTCTTTCTTTCTGTTGACACAAATTGGGTTTTTTTGACCACATGTTTAGACAAGAAAAAACAAAAACCCCCAAGGACTAAGAATCCAAGAAAAATGCTAATGGGTGCAATGATTTTTACTTTGGGTATAACTGATTTGTTATTGGCTAGGGAATGTGAAAGGGAAGGAGGGGAAAGTGGAAGGCAGGGAGAGAAACCCACAAAGTCACCGCACAATTTTTTGTTGCCAATTAACGTGTCAGATCTATAAAATTGATAACTGTCTGGTATTTGTCCCTCCAAAGAATTGTATGACAAGTTGATATGTGTTACAGAAGTGAAAGAAAGGGGTATGCCGCCAGAAAGATTATTGTAGCTAAGATCCAAGACCACTAAATCTGGTAAACCCCATAAATCAAGAGGTATTTTTCCACTAATAAAGTTATGACTAAGGTTTATAGTGGACAAGAAATTAAGGTCTCGGATCTGATAGGGAATGCTTCCACGAAAGGAGTTGTTGCTCAATAACAAGTGCTCCAACGAAGAGCAACTGGTTAGCTGAGTAGGAAATGAGCCAATGAGATTGTTAGAATTGAGAGCCAGATAGGCCAACTTCTTCAAATTCCTCATTTCTCCTGGGACATAACCACTAAGGTTGTTGTTTTCAAGGTATAAGTATTTCAAATTCTCCAAATTGCCAATTTCTCGTGGAATGGAACCATCTATTTGATTGCTACCCAGGGACAAATGTTCCAAATTAGTTAAATGGCCTAGAGTAGAAGGGATTGGACCACAAAGGCTATTATTATCGAGGCGCAAATATTCCAAATTAGTTAAATGGCCTAGAGTAGAAGGGATTGGGCCACTAAGGCTGTTATTCTCGAGGGACAAATATCTCAGATTTTCTATATTGCCTATTTCTGGGGGAATGGAACCATCAATTCGATTGTTGCCGAGGAACAACCATTTCAAATTAGTTAGATGGCCCAGAGTAGGAGGGATTGGACCAACGAGCATGTTACCCACTAGGTAGAAAAGGATAAGATTCTTTAGCATCCCTATTTCTGACGCCATAAAACCATTGATTTGATTAAAGCTCATATCCAGATAGGTGAGATTGGTTAAAAGCCAAAGAGATGAAGGGATTGGTCCAATGAAGTTGTTTCCATTTAGACCTAATGCAACAAGGTTCCTCAGATTTCCTAATTTCTTGGGGATTGAACCATTGAATTGGTTTTCCGACAGACCAAAACGGGTGAGATTGGTTAAGAGCCATAGAGATGAAGGGATTGGTCCAATCAAGTTGTTGAAATCCACAAGTAAATTAATGAGATTCTTTAGATTTCCTAATCTTTGGGGGATCAAACCATTGATTTGATTACCAGAGATGTTAAAGATCACTAATTGGGTGAGGTTTGTAAGTGAAAGAGGTAACTCGCCTGACAGATCATTGTTAGATAAATCAAGGTAGGTGAGTTTTGAGAGAGTACCTATCTCAAGTGGAATACTCCCCTGAAGATTATTAGCGGAGAGATCAAGGCGAACTAAATTAGGGAGGGAAGAGAAATTGAGTTTTAACTTATCTGGTGCATAGAGCTGACCAGATATTTCAATCCTAGTGACGCTTCGATCAGCATTGCAAGTAATACCGTACCAGTTACAAGGAGGAGTTGAGGTGTTGCTGGTGTTGCTAGTGTTGGCACTCCCCCACCATCCACTCTCCAGCAGAGCCTTTGCTTCTAGTGGTAGCGCTGATGATTCAGATGCGGCCACAAACTGAGCGGCACTATCCAAATAAGTTCCATACAACAAGATACATGCTACGACCACAATGGAAATGGAGACACAGGGTTTCATGTCTGCAAGTAGTTAGTAGTGTATGATTGATGAGGGCAGTGGCAATAGGATTGATTGTTATGTACCTGACTGGGGAGTGGGGACACTTTAATTAATAAGAAAGATGGGTTGGGGGGGGGGGGGAGAGAATTTGTGGATTGGGAGTTATTTTGGGTTGACGTTGAACGAATGCGTACCAACTGCGGATTGGGTTAGGAAGAAGAAGAAGAAGAAGAAGCAAAGTCAAGGAAAGAGAGAGGTATAATGAGATGGTGAGTGATCGACGTCTCCATGTATGATAGCCCATGGTAAGGAATCATGCATGTATATATTCATATATATGAGGTAGACTTAGCTCCTGTCATAAGTTTTGGAAGAAGAAGAAAAGTCAGGGAATGTGACATAATTGCCTCAAACGCCACTAGCCTATATTTATCGCCACTGCTATATTTATTGCCCAACTTCTTTTTTGTCTGATTAAATGGACAGATGAGTTGAACATTTCAGAAACTGAAAGTAATTAAGCTGAAAATATGGCTTCAATTCGATCGTTTGTTTAAGTATGGGAAAAAGAGTCAATGTTGCCGGCCGGAAGCATTCAGCATTGACGAGAGAAAAGCTTGCATGGTAGATAGGTGCAAGCATCAGGGTTGTCATTATCTCATCAACGCTACCAAAGGGATCGATAACGGATAACCATTAATATTATCGATCAGTATGTTATTGAATAGGGTGCTGTTAGATAACTTCGTAACCAATATTATTATTATTATTATTATTATTAATAATAATATAAACAACTTGCTAATATTGGTTTTTACGACAGAACATCTCTTGTAATAAAAATTAGCGGTTATATTAATTACTTCATTTAACTAAAATCCCAAGTTCGCAAGTCAGAAAGCAAAAATAATAAAAAAAAAATTAAAAAAAAAATAATAATAATAAAATTTTTAAAAAAAATTTAAAAAAAGAGAGAGAAAAAAAGGTTGTTTATATATGGCCCAACTTTTAACTTGATATAGCACCAATTATTCACACTTCATAGTACAAAGCTTTGCTGAAGTAAATATGTGATACAATGTCTTGGGAATTCATATAATTATGTCAATCTAACAAGTAAGAACACAATAACTTTCCCCTGATCAAATTGAACAGAAGTTCAATTATAAAAGTAATAATTGGTCTCTTTCCGATTATTTGCAAAAGTGCTTAGTGCTAACATAATAATTGCCTGGGTTGAGTGAAAATTTGAAGAACTGATGGCATTTGGAAATTAAGAAATGAGTAAGAAAATTGAAGAGAATATTGTTTTGTAAATTATGAATTTAGATCAGAGTTTAAATTTTATTCCAACTGAATGAAATTCTCAAAAAATGAAAAATTATAACCAATTATAAATTACTATTGTTATTATTATCAAATGAAAAGTAGAAGCATAGAAGTACTATAAGGTGTATTTCTTTTTGACACTCTTTCCTTGTAAACCGATTTTCAAGGGTAAATTCTAATCAAGGTTGTATCATTTTATATTAGAGCCAACTATCACGTCGAGTATGGGATAAAAGGCAATTTATCGAATATGGAATTGAAGAGGTTGCAACTTTATGTCGAGTCATGAAGGGGCGACCTATACCTTTGCAATAGTGATGTATTCCAAATAAGATTTTATAAAAGCTCAACAACTACACTCGCCAGTAAACACTAGCCCAGAAACACCTCAACAGAGGACAACTTCCCAGAACAACCTATACAACCATTGCTACAAAACAACAAACCTTATAACAGCAACTTCTGTAAATTCCAACTAATTACAAGCTCTATACATTTATCAAGGTTCTTAAAGGATTCCTTAGCAAGAATCCGAGTATGACCTTCCCACGTTATCTATTTAACAATAGCCTCCTCAGATCTCAAGTTGCTATTGTGCACCAAAGCATTCATCTGCTGCCAAAGATGATAAATGCATGCACCTAAGCAAAGTTTGCCAAGGCTAGCCTGTAAGCCCTTCCCTCGGAGCTTAGCAACGCACCAGGTCACAACCTTCTCCCAATTAGACAAAACTTCAGTGAAGAGACACGCAGACATCAAAGTTCGCCATATCCACAAACTAAAACCGCACTGAAAGAAAAGTTGCTCCTGACTCTCATGACAAACATGGCAAAACAAACAAAGCACATTTCCAGAATACCCACAACTACTCATACAGTATTTAGTCACTATAGCCTTTCTAAACACCAGCCGAAAAAAGAATGAATGTCGAGGGATGGCTAGAGAGTGTCAAACCAGCTTCTACCACATATCGGAAGTTTAACTCTCAACTGATCCCAGGTTGCTGCACAAGAATAAACACCATTAGGAGATTGCCAAACAAGCAAATCAGCACCTCCAAGAGGAATCTCAGGCAGCCTACATTGAATCTCCACAATTGAATTTGACCAAGAAAAGGGCCAGATCGAACCAATCTCCACCCTTAATGATAGTAGACAACTTAGCATCAAAGGGAATATCAGAGTCATGCACTGCACGAGAGCCATAACAATCCAGCAGACAACTCGCGGGATGCCACTTATCAGGCCAAAAGAAAATATGAGAACCATTCCCTACTTTGAACCTCAAAAATTATTTAGCAACATTTCTAAGTTTCAGTAACTTCTTCCAACACTAAGGTTTTGATCATCGAATGAAGTCAATTTTCTAGGACCTAACAGCTGAGATGCCCACATCAGATAATTGGGGCCCATCCGATTTAATGGAAATAAGATTGTCAATATAAAGAAAAGAAAAGAAAAGTAAAGGAAGAGCTACTTGATTCCGCCATGAAGAAGAAAAGAAAGTGGAAGGAAGGATAAAAAATGTAGCATGATCTTTTAGAGCTGAAAGAAATAAGTCAAATATATATTCAATAACATACCGATGAATCAAACTAATTAAGATTTATATTTATCTTTCCCACACAAAATTTGATTATATTTGTATTTCTAGAACCGCTTAATTAAATAACATTTTCCATAACACGAGGTCTTGGAAGGGAGGGTCGGCCAAGATTTGGGTCCTGCTAGAAAATATATTCTCCATATATTAGGGGATTTGATTTCACAGACTTATTGTAATTGTTTGATGGTAATCAAATCAATCAAATCATATTGACTGATTACCATACTTATCTACCCAAACTTTCCTATAAATAAGAGTCTAATGTATTTAGAAAATATCCAGCAATAAAAGTATAATGTAGCCTTATGGCTTTATCCTGTGGATGTAGGTCATAGACCAAACCACATAAAATCTCTTCTCTCAATTTTTTTATTTTCGCTGTTATCTTTATTTTCTTATGTGTTTATCTTTTCTTTCATGGTATCAGAGCTATAGGCTAACGTCACTGTTCGATTCAATGGTCCTGTGAAGTTTTTGTTTCTTTTATCTCTACGTTTTCGATCCAAAATTGTCCTGTGTAATTTTCTTTTTATTTTTGTTCTATTATTTTTCCCTACCTCCTCACGCTTCTGTCATCTCTATCCTAGCTAGATCCTTCTTCTTCTTTTTTGTCTGTTTTTTTTCTTCTTTTTTTTCACCATCATTGTTTTCTTTATTTCCATATGCTTCTCTTTTTTCTCTCATGGTTTTGTCTATGATTTTCCCATTATATCAATATGCTTTATTTTCTATTTATTTACTTCTGGCATGTATTCCAGTTACGATCGAGGAAAAAAAAAAGGAGAAAAGAAAAAATAGAAGAAAAATATTTTATTCGTTTTGGGTTATACCCAACCCCCCCCCCCCCCCCCCCCCCCCCCCCCCCCCCCCCCCCCCCCCCCCCCCCCCCCCCAAAAAAAAAAAAAAAAAGTGGGGGGAAGAAAAAGAAAAGAAAATAAAATAAAAATGAAAGAGTCAAGTTGCCCACCTTTTGGCTTTGAGGTAGTACTTAAAACCCATACCTATTTTAGCCCATAGTTGACTCATTTTTTCTTGGCCCCATAGATGGCCCATTATATGTTTGGCCTTTGAGGTATTACCTTAAACCTCGCTACCTAGGCTCATTTAGCCCACAGTTAGCACTTCTTTTCATGTCCCGTAGATGACCCATTATGTGTTTGGTCCTTGAGGTATTACCTAAAACCTTGCTACTTAGGCCCATTTAGCTCATAGTTGGCTCTCTTTTTTGGCCCATCGTTAGCCATATTTTGAAGATTCTTGGCCTATTGTTGATTAAAGGCCTAACTCCAACCATCACTGATGCCATCTCCAGTAAGTTTCCATTTTTTGCCACTGCTCGCCATCTTCAAAGAAAGAAGAAAATTCAAACTCAAGATTTCATATTCTTCCACATTGAGTTTGCGGGAGAATGTTTGAAAATATATTCTCCATATATTAGGAGATTTGATTTCAGAGACTTATTGTAATTATTTGATGGTAATCAAATCAATCAAATCACATTGATTGATTACCACTGATTGATTTGTGTGCAATCAGATTTGATGGTAATCTAATCAATCAAATCATACTTATCTTGATTGATTACCATGCTTATCTACCCAAACTTTCCTATAAATAGAAGTCTAATATATTGAAAAAATATCAAGCAATAAGAGTATAATGTAGTCTTAGGGCTTTATCTTGTGGATGTAGCTCATAGACCGAATCACGTAAAATATATTCTCTCCATTTTATTATTTCCGTTGTTATCTTTATTTTCCTATGTGTTTATATTTTCTTTCAAGTCCCTTGAAGGCCCATTATTGTCGTGACTCCCGATCAACGCTAATCCATGGAAGTTGACCTAAACCTACCAGTAATGGGTATATCGTATGGAAGTATGGAATTATGTTAAGAATTATTTTTTATTTTTTAATTTTATTTTTTTAAAAGTTGACGTAACTTTCAAAATCATCATTGGATCAAAATTCAATAGTAATTCAGGCTTTTAAAATCACCATTGAATTTAAGGTGGATCACTATTGAATTTTGATCTAATTATGATTTTAAAAGCTAGCCACATCAACTTTGTAATGATAAAAATGAGATAAAAGGATGGTCCCTAACATTACTCATGCAGTATCTAGAATGGATATAGATTTTTAGCAATTTTATTGTTCGTGTTGTTAAGCAAATGTGTGAGAATTTTTATAAGATTCACCTGTCCAAACAAGTTTTGAATAATTCGTGCACTAAATTGTCGGAACAACTAAATAATACTTTTTTCATATTTACTATCTGGATTGTCAACTATCTAGATATCAAATAAGTGGATATCAAGATCAATTGAGTAATAATCAATTGGAATATATATAGCTTTTAGAAGGCATGTAAGTACCATATCAAGGATGATGTCACATCGGGGATGGGGTGATTAAAATGCTTTGGTCGACAAGCTTGGCTTATGCAATATCTACAACTGAACTCATCAGAAGTTATCGTCAATTAAGGTAAAATTGGGATACCTTGGGCTTCATAATGCAACAATTCCACCATGATTTCATGGGAAATTTATCTCAGCCTCGCGCACTGTACTAAATTATACACACATACAAGTATATACACCAAAGTATTGTTTTCTTTAAAACAAATGCTTGATGTGTGTTGGACCTTTTAAATGTTAATTCTCACAGCAATCTAGAAGGTGCATGCACAATTTAGAGTTCCATGAAATGATCTTGAAAATGACATATTCTTCTTTCTCAACTGAGGTTAAGTCAGGTTGGGTGAAATGGCCAGTGAAGGTACCACCCAAGACAAACCTGAAGCGTTTAGTAGGTCCTTTTCAACGGTGTGGATTACAACTCTTGGGTTTATTAGTCTTAATGCTGCAGGAGTAATCACATATTCTTCCATGTTTTTATATTTTCTAAATAGCTAAAAGAATCGTCAATATATACCTCTAGTATTGGTTGTTGAAATATCCTTAATTATACGGCCAATAACTGTTATGAGTGAGAAAATGGCTACAGGCCGGTTCAAAGAATCAATCTATAAATGAAGGTTTCCTCATTGATTTCTTCCCACTTGTCAGGGCCGGGTCTTCTCCCTCCATTTGTAAATTCTAATCAATAAGTTTTCGCTTCAGCTGTGAAACAAAGGAAAAATAGAGGCAGTTTTGTCTGATAAAAGTGGGAACACAGCTGATGTAATTTAATTTTGACAGTTATGTGCAGCTAGCCACCGCTACCAAGTTTTTATGCTCCAACTATTTTTGTTGAAAACTACATTGATAACTTGATACGGTGGCCAAAAATAATATAGACATTATCATGTATATATTCAGGCCTAAATTTAAATTTTCGATTACCATTATAACCTGTTCAAAAGTTCAAAATCCTACCATTTATCCCTGTTAAAAGAACTTAATATAGGATTGATTAGATGTTACTAATTCCCTGCATTACATTGCAGAGTGATCTTATAAAATTTTGTTTTGCATCAAGTAGGAACACATCCGGTGTTAGAGAATATATTTTTCATATAATTGCGATTGGATATGGTAGGAGAATATATTAGATTGTATGAATTGATTGTAATTTATTAGAATCAAATCATACAATCTAATATATTCTCCTACCATATCCGATCGCAATTATATGAAAAATATATTTTCTAACATCCATAAGCTACAATATAGAGGAAAATCTATTGTGGAGTAAGCATTAGTAAATCTAGTTAGATTATATCTTGGATCTCATCCAAAGTTCTGCTAAGTATAAAGGGAAATTCGAGTTCTTGAACTTTATCATTGGGTACTTGGTTTTAAGTGATTAGCTACTTGGACCAAATGAAATTATAGCTAGATTTCAAACCACGAAGATATATATAGCAAGCCAGTGTTCAAATACAATAGCCTCGATCTGTATAGCTACAACACAGAGCATTATTGAAGCATTGGAAGACCCCCCCCGAAAAAAAAAAAAAAACATTACGAGCTTGGAAAACACAGCCACTCTTGTTGTCATTCACAAGGTTAAACTTGTTATCTATGACTCATCAGATGAAGGTTTAGATGAAAACTTGAAAAGCATGCAATGCTTGTAAGGCTTTCTTGTTATCTATGACTAATCAGATGAAGGTTTAGTTGAAAACTTGAAAAGCATGTAATGCTTGTAAGGCTTTCCAGGACTCACAATCGTAGAAGGGAAATTGGGGTGGTTGACTGAGTCAGGAAATGCTTGAGTCTCCAAACAGAGCGCTGCGTGTGGTTGGTACACAAATCCACCTTTTCCCTTCACATCCTTGAGAAAGTTTCCAGTATAGAACTGCACACCTGGAGCATTTGTTGACAGCTCCAATACCCTTCCTGACTTCTTCTCGTGCACCACTGCTGTCGGCTTCATCTTATGGCCAACCCCACCATCAATCACATAGTTGATATCATAACCGGTAGGTAGCTTTTTGATCCTGCTACCAACGGTGTAGGGTTTGAGGAAATCATAGGGTGTTCCTTTCACGGAAGCAAATTTTCCAGTTGGAATAAGATGGCTATCAACAACTGTGATGTGGGATCCAAATATCTGGACCTCATTGGAAAGGATATCGTCGCTGTTATGGCCACCTAAGTTCCAGTATGTGTGGTGGGCCAGATTCACTGGAGTAGGCTTGTTTAGAGCTTTGGCTTTCATTGTTACACTTAATTGGTTGTTCCCAAGGAGCGTGTAGCTGACAGTGACAAAGAGATCTCCAGGAAATCCTGCAGAACATTCAAGACAATCCATAAGAAAACCAATGGGGTTCTTTATTTTCAACCAAAGGATGGTTAACCAGCTCATCATTTGAGATTGTCTAAAAAAACAAAGACGACCATCACTTTGTACATTCTTATGTATGCCTATGTAAGTATCATAGTCATTGATATGAGTATTGAGTGAGCAGATATGGAGAAAAGTTCAGTACGTGGGATAAAGAGTTACATGCCTTGGTCGCCATCGGGGCTGAGATAGCAGAAAACAATGTGAGGAGCATGACCTTCATTCTTATGCGCTTTCACCTTCCAAACAACATCGCTAAATCCTCGGGAGCCACCTATGAATATGATCAAATGAGCAACCCGTTGCAACAAGTAGAAAAATCAATTTTTATCAAATATTTTCTCTCTTGGAGCAGAAAGGAACTAAATGAGAATAATGTACCATGAAGTGTGTTATTTCCTTCATTTGCAACTATTTTATAATGGGTGCCATTCAAAGTAAACTGTGCGCCACCAATTCTGTTAGCAACCCGTCCAACCACAGCACCAATGTATGATGAATCCGTCTAGAGAGGTTGCAAAATTTGCAATAAGTTGTCAGTTTTTTGTAAAAGAAAACAAAAACAAAAAATTAGGAATAAGAACTGCAATGGATTAGTATATATAGACTGTAGAGCTTAGCCTAAGACTTTGCTAGAATTCTCCTCTATCCCCACAAACACCCTTATTGTTTAAGAAAAATTGGCTTTTTTTCTTCTTCTTGTTTTGCCAATTTGATAAAATAAAATAAAATCTCATCTCTATTCTAGTTAGTGACTCACTGAATTGCATCAGATACATCATGAATTTTAAAGTCTATCATATGTATGTGACCAAGGGAAATTTCAAGAACTAAAACAGTGAGCTCACTTGGGAAGCTCCAACCATGAAAAGTCAAAGTTATCGCACCTAATGCTTACATAAGAAAGCCGGCCACCGAAAATAATCAATATAATTGAAGTTTCCCAATCATCAAACTCCGCTAAATAAGCTCCAACCAAGAAAAGTTAAATAGCTTCTAGCGATCAAAAAGAAATTTCAGGATGTCTTAATATTATGCAGTCATTTATGCCTCAGAAAAATCACAAATGTACCTACTATTTGTTTAATAATATGGTCCTACCATAACTTCTACTCCAATTTTATAGTAAAAATACAAAAGAGAGTTTATTACAAGGAGCCTTAAATGCGAATACCCACCTTTCATAAAATGCATAAATTTAAACTTTTCATTTTATTGGGTGTTGAAATTATGAGTCTTCTATATAAAGCTTAGATATATGGGCTGTCACCTCAATAAAATTATAAAATTTGTACAACAAGTTAGAGAATATGGTCACGAGGTGGGTCGGCTAATCAGGCTTTTCTAGAGGAAAAATATTTACAAACGACAAAACACACAGCAAATATTGCTATCACAGTTCTGTCTGAACTTTGATTGAGAGAGATAAAGAGAGGCAATGTGGATCTCCCCAACAAAAAAGTCTGAGATTTTCCATTGCTGCATATGAAGCAAAAACTCTCACCTGGTACTCCTTGATTGAATCATACCCAAGAACAACATCAGCTAACTTTCCTGGAAAGAAACACGAAAACAGATTAAAGATGGAGAGTAATAGCATGGGAGAGAAGTTCTTGAGGAGGAATCAAATATCAAAAACTACCCAGAAAACCCAACATTACAATTCAGAGAGATGGTTCACATACCATTTTTGTCAGGGAGATGAAGGGAGACAATGGTTGCACCCCAGTTGGTGAAGTTCACGGAGATATCACCCTTTTTCAGCTCATAGAACCCAATCTCTTCCTTTTTTGCATAGCCATTGACAAACCCAAATGCAGCGAGAACGACGAAACAGCAGAGCACAGATAACTTTGCCATTTCTTCAGACAGAATAGCGTGATCAGATTAGACCAACGATCTTTTTCCACGTTATGGATATACGAATGGTTAAACTTAAATGGGCCTTAATATAGCCGAAAAAGAGTGACTTTTTGTGCTTGAGAGAGATTATAGGGCAGGTATTGAAGGCTGAAGCAGATAAGGATTCGGGAGTCAAAATATAGTAAAGGATTGACTTTACCAAGGGGCTGAAAGGCACGTTGCGCGAACATCGCTGATGTCGTGGGGCCCAACAAAATTCTTTTATTTTCTTCAAAGCGGTCCCTACAAAAATTCTAATTTAATTTTGGGATTTGATTCATACACAACACCATCACAACAACCTCTCACATGAGGGTGGGCCCCAATGTGAGAGGGTGGAATGTGATTGTTGTGTTGGTGTTGTAAATTTAATATTTTCCTTTAATTTTACTCCGTTTTGTCAAGATTCCCAAATAAAAGAAAGCGAGATAAATTTACTTCATTGACCCCGGCCTTAACTCTAAAGCCTTGAGGTTCGGGTTTTATGTCACGTGGTCACTAGACAGTTGCACGTGACGCGGACAGTGAAAATGTACGGTTTACAATTTACAAACTGATCGATTAACCAATTAATGAGCTTTTGTTTACGAAAAATAATACAGAAATACTTAAAAAAATCATGGTTATGATAATTGAATTGAGAGCATACACTTTATTTAATTATTAAATCATCTATTGGATAGTTGACTTTTTATTTAAAAAAAAATTGTTATATGTATAAGAATAACAAATAGCTAAAAAAATAGAATTAAAAAAAAAAAAAATATTGACTATTTAAGATAGGCTGTTAGATCCAGATCTGCCAATCAATTTTATTAGAAGTCTTTCCAAAAAAAAAATTATTGTTTAAGTATTTTATTAATGTATTTGATATATAATATAAATATTGTGTAAGAATTATGATTACAAAGAAAGTTTTTCCTTAAGAATTATGATTATGTTTGATTATGCTTGTTGTCTAGCTTGTTGATGAGCATCTCATAATTGAGCAATTCTATTTGAAATTTATCAAAAGAATAAGAAGCAACAAAGGCATGAAAAATAAGATTTATCCCACTGATAATATAGGAGATTAAATCATCTTCATCAACCGGCCTTTCAACAATATATAACCGATTGATCAGAAAAGGATTTAGCTATCGATGAGGTTCAGCACATGTCTTGGTGGCTTGACATATGCAAACTTGAGACCTTGACTGTGGCAATCCAATCCTATTAATTAAGAACACAATTACCATGGAAACCAAAGCTCAAAACAACCACGTACATTAATAATATATGTTGCACAATTAATGGAATTGCATGTCTGCGAGGTCACATCTTCGTCCAAATTAGAGGAGGCCCAATTGGGAGTAAAGTTTTCAACCCAGTTTGGTGTTAATTATAAGGTAGGATTGGGTCAAGGAGAGTGTGAAGGATGAACTTATAAGTTGACGGATTTGGGCCATGTACATATATATATATATATATATACATAGCCCACAATTGATTTTAGTTGGAAAATCAAGAAAAAACAAAAACAAAAACGTGAGCTACCAAGCAAGGCTCTTTTCAAAGGACGGCTAATCATAGAGATAGTCAATGCTTACATCTAGGGGTTCAATAGTCATTCAATGAATTTGAAATATTTGAAATTTGAAGAAATATATATAATATGTCTTTAAATGACCAATGACTCTTGTCCGAATATATTGTACAAATATTAATATCCCCTATATATAGACATCGATCAGCTGGAAGATAATATTGCTTAATTTATTTGACATTTTCTTCACGAATTTTGTGGGATTTGGATCACATCGTTTCGTATCTTTGTGGTGTTTTATCTTGTAATAATTAATTCTTAAGAGTTAATTAATATGTCTTGGGCAACGAATGTGAACACTGAAATAGCTTACGTGAGTACAAACTCTCCCGTATATTTCGTTTACACGTTACAGAAAAACGATAATTTTTTAAAGTGAGAGAGTGAAAGGAAAATATATGGCAAGTTTCTATATATAATTAGGACTCTCGACTCCCCGCATCAATACACTAAGAACAGATTGGGATCGGACTCCACTTCAATGGCATCTCACAGATCAAATGGCAGTCGCTTCTTCTTTCTACTCTGCTTGTTTTCTCTCCTAATAACCTTCATGGCTAGTACTGCACTTTCCCATGTAAATCTCTCTCTCTCTCTCTCTCTCTCCCTCTGACACACACACATACGCATCCATGCATGCATGCATAACTGTCACAAGTTTTGATGTCATGGTAATTAACATAAGTTTGATTTGGTGTTTGGTTATATATATAGTCGCATGAGAGGAGGAGACCAAAGGGTAAACAAAACTGGTTGAATCATGGCGGAGACTTGTATAATAGAAGATATGCAGACAAGGAGACACAGATCAGCCCTGCAACTGTTTCCAAGCTCCAACTGAAGTGGAAATTCTATGCAGGCAAAGATATTACTGCAACACCGGCAATTTTCAATGGTACCCTTTATTTCCCAAGCTGGAACGGCTACATCTACGCCGTCGAAACATCTGATGGATCACTTGTGTGGAAGAAGAACTTGCAGGAATTAACAGGCCTCAAGGCAACGGGTATTGTACCAAATGTCAACTGGACAGTATCAAGATCAACTCCAACGGTAGCCGGTGACCTGCTCATCATTGGAATCTATGGACCAGCCGTTGTTATTGCCGTTAAAAGATCAACTGGAGAGCTTGTTTGGTCGACCCAGCTTGACGGCCATGTCTCAGGAGTTATCACCATGTCCGGAACTTATTACAAAGGGTTAGTCATCATTCATTTTTACCTGAGCATTCTTATCTCATAAGGGTATACCGTATACGTACCTCTCAATTCTATTGTCAGCAGTCACCATATATTACTTATATATACTTTTACAAAATATCGTTCAATTCGTATTAAAATTAAACAAATAGTGGATAGTACGTGGTGCGTTATCCGTATGACTTTTGAAGTAAAATGAAGAAAGAATAGGATGTTATATATGTTTGAAATAAATTCTTTCGACCAGAAAAAAGAATATATATATATATAAGCTCACAAACATCACAATCATTTAGTCAACGTAAATAATATAAAAACCTTGCATGATTTGCCTCTCATTTTCAGAAAGATTTAAGACAATCAGGGATTAATTAGAAGAAAAAACAGGCACATGCATGCACTCAATAGAAACAAAACTCACCACGTTACGGAAGCCTATTAAAAAAATACTGAACAATATTCATAATCACCACTGTAAAGAAACTGATCACCCAGAGATACGGAATGATCGAATAAATTAAAAAGAAAATAAATTCTCCGTAAAAAGTCAAAAAGCATAATTCTATTGAATCATACTCAAAATTGTTTATGTTTCGCAGTTACAATATTTCTTATTTATGGTAGAAGAAAACAAAACGAAGCCGTATTAATTAGCGAAAGTATGCAAAAACCACCTTCGTGTTTGACATAGCTAGCGTCCAATCGATGGCATCCATGCATTGATCAGAAGCAACAATGATGAACGTGGGACGAAACAAAGAATTAATATATGGATTGGGTTTGAATTATTAATATTTAATTTTAAGAGTCAAGAGTACTACTTTTGTAATTCAATAAATGAGCTTGATTCAAAATTAGTCAAATTAATTAGGATTAGGGTTTATATAGTGAATCTATTTAATTAAGTGTCTTTTGTACTCCAATAGATATATATAGTACGTGAAAGTATTTGATGAATAAACACATTTTGTTTTCAGTACTACGATGACTTGTCATCTTTTTTGTGGTGAGACTCCATCAAACTATTGTTAGTTAGTGAAAGTACTCTTGTTTAATTTAGAGTCTAGTGTGACTCTTTTCAAAGTGGGATTTATCTATTTCATATTTGACAACATATATATATATTTGACTCTCCCATGTGATATTTGCTGCATTTGATTTTTGTAGGGGTTTCTATGTTGGTACATCTTCACTAGAGGAACTCCTGAGCATCGAACAATGTTGCACCTTCCGTGGTAGCTTTTCCAAATTAGATGTCCAGTCAGGCAAAATCTTGTGGCAGACCTTTATGTTGCCAGATAACCACAACAAGACCGGAGAATACGCTGGGGCTGCTGTTTGGGGAAGCAGTCCATCCATTGATGTTGCAAGAAACCATGTCTACATTGCCACTGGGAACTTATACTCAGTTCCTCTAAATATAAGCCAATGTCAGGAAAAGGAGAACAATCAAACGGTACCAACTCACCCAGACGAGTGTGTGGAACCCGATATCCACTCAGAATCAATCCTGGCGCTTGATCTAGAATCTGGCAAGATAAAATGGTTTCACCAACTAGGAGGCTATGATGTTTGGTTCCTTGCATGTAACAATCTTTCGACCCCTAATTGTCCACCAGGCCCTAACCCAGATGCAGATTTCGGGGAGGCACCACTTATGCTTAGCATAAAGAGGAATAAAACCAAAATAGATATTGTTGCTGCTGTTCAAAAAAGTGGATTTGCATGGGCTTTGGATCGCAATAATGGCAACCTCATCTGGTACACAGTAAGTTGAGCAGTATAACTTCTTGTTCTTTGCAAAAAATAATGATTGAGATAATGGACTATCACAACATTAATTACTTAACTTGTGAAGGATTAAATCTAGACCTCTGTCTTAGAATATCATTGCTACTATTTTCATATATATGATATCAATTGTGCACAATTTTCCTTATACTAGCTAGGATTTCAATATTGTAGGAAGCTGGACCTGGTGGCCTTGCAGGAGGGGGTACCTGGGGAGCAGCCACTGATAATAGAAGGGTCTATACCAACATTGTTAACTCTGACAGCAAGAACTTCACTCTCAAACCCTCTGAGAAAATCACAACCGTTGGTGGATGGGTGGCAATGGATGCTCACGGTGGAAAAATCCTATGGTCCACGGCCAATCCTAGCAATGCCACCGCCTCAGGTCCTGTTACTGTGGCTAATGGCTTGCTCTTTGCAGGATCCACAAACCCAAAAGGACCCATTTATGCAATGGACACCAAAACTGGAGAAATTCTATGGTCTTATGAGACTGGAGCCACCGTGTATGGCGGCATGTCGGTGAGCAATGGATGTGTATATGTTGGCAACGGATACGTGTTAGGTCTTGGTAGTACTCTTAATCCATCCTTCACTGCCGGAACGTCACTCTTTGCCTTTTGCCTCTCATGAATACTACTAGTTGAGAAAATGAATAAACATATATACTATAATAAGATGAGGCATAAAACCATTATCTTCAATCCGGTCCGGGCTAAAAAAGAAAATGTAGACTACTAATTATGACCTGATGGATGCAATACTTTGTCATTCAGCCTTTTCTTTGAAAAGTTGTTATGTCCTTAATTATTTTTCTTTAATTTCTCATTATGGAAAGAACCTTGTGTGGTTCAAGATTAATTCAGACGATACTGATACCGGCCGGGCAAAGATGAACTATGTATAATTAGACTTTCTTAGATAGAGAATCCGCATTCCATCGTCAAACTTTGTCCCAAGAAAAATGTTAAAGACAAGAACATACCAGACAAACGGTAGCTAGCTAGGGGAAATAAATTGATATTGCATGTCATTCACAAATATTACTGGTTTTCTCATATATATATGAAAATATTAATTGGCCAATTGCTATTCAGTTCATTTAATTGATCCATTGATGAGAAGAGATATACGTGAATTAATCAAAGCTAGAGTAAGATAAGTTAATAGCAATTTTGACCGATGTTATGAGAGAGCATATATAGATGGGAATTACCTATCGAATAGATGGTTGACGGACAACTCCAAATTTACTTGGACAGAAAATTTTCATTTATATTTTATCAAATTAACTAGTAATTTAGACAGTTAATTACTGTAAATCTCGATCTGAATAAATTTGGGTCTCATTCTCCTGATAGATGAGTACATACTATTTTGAAAGGACAGCTACGCATATGAGTGGATACATCTAGTGGTTTTATTAGTAGTCAATCATAAATTGAATTACTTTATTGACAAGCAATTGAGTTGACCGTCATTAGAGTATAATATATATGTTACAACTCTTGTTGGATTGGATCCATGATCATTTCGTAGCTTTGCAATATTTGACCCAATTAAGGGAGTTTTTTTTTTCAATTTTTTTAAATGAAGAAGAGTAATTCTACGCATACTCCGGCCACTTCAACACTCTTTCACGTGAATTTTAAAATCACTATTAAATTTAATTAGGATGAATCATTATTAGATTTTGAGCTAATTAATAATAATTTTAAAAACAACGTCATAGAGTGTGAGAGTGTGAGTAAAAAAGTAGGAGTATGTATACATAGCATTACTAAATGAAGAAACACCACCTCTCCCAGCCTCTTTGAGCCGCCTCCCTATCCAAATGTCACTGCCCTCTTCTTCCAGTTTGTTGAGGTGGGTGATCGACTTTTCACCCATCAGTTCTTGTGAACCTCGGTGATCGTCTTTTATTCTCACAAAAAAAAAATAGAGAGCATTGTAATTAAGTTTGACGCATATCAATATAATAAAGATTCAGGTTTTGGATGGTGGGATTTATAGTTGCACCCACCTTTTATCTCTTATAAAATTAAGAGGGACTTTCGGCCTTTGTGTTTTTTGCAAGAAATAGCACCGCACATGAATATTAATTTTATTTATTTTTGGTTCTAAGAGTGTCATGTGAAAAAAGAAACAAAGAAAGTGTCGAACCTCAGTTTTGTGCCACCAAAGAGAAATAGAGAGAGTGCAAGAGTTCGACGGTGTAAGAGAAGAAGAGAGAGACAAGCCATCACTTATTCCCAACAAAAGAGAAATTTGTCATTTTGTCTTTTATTTTGTTCTCTCCTTTGAGAAAGAATCTATTTTATGTAGAAGTGAGAATCCGGTGTCTTGTCATAGCAGAATCGATGACACTAAGTTGTCAAATACTCAATATTAATATATAACATTAGAATATCTTGACATAGAAGAATCAAAGAAGATCATGTAAAAGAGTAACGATAAGAATCGGTAGAATCAGGTGTAATTGTGACAATATCATTCAATATAAAGTATATTAAACATAACTTTGGCTGCGAGTATCAAAATGGGACATAAGACCTATATTCATAACGCTCTTTTCGGCGCGCACATCATGGCCATCCAGTTTGGCTTGTCTAGTATCTATTTTAGGGCTCAAAATTCACTTTTCCTCTTTCCGAATCACTATTTTAAGTTATTTGGCATTTTAGAATATATTTCATTCAATAATTTTGGAAGGTTTTTATTTCCAGATTTCGAAACATTTTTCACATAATCTTTATTTTGATTAGCACTTTTATTTTATGTGATAATTAGACTTTTCCCATTTTTTTATAAAAGTTGATTTTTCTCCGCTACTTAAGCCCAACTTGTGAGCTTAATTTAGTACTTTGGATTATAATCAAATTTTAGTATTTTTAGAGTTATTATTCTTTGTCTTCTTGGGCGGATAAGGTTTGTTCTCAACCATATTCGATACTCTCTGCATTATCTTAACTTCAATCCACAATTTTTGTTTATTGTTTTACATATGCTGCCAGAATAAACTTAATTTTGCTTGGTGTACGTAAATTAACTACAATAACCTTGTGGCCATCTAACTCAATGCCGAACCCCTCTTTAGGAGTTTTAACATAATCCACCCATTGTGTGTACATTGTAAGTGCCAAGATAATCTTTGCATATGTAAACCCCACTTCTGAGCATCACGTACTTGTGTGCTAATATATTTGCAGTTCTAAGAAGAAGAAAAAAATGATTCCCTTTATGTTCAAATTTACTTTTTCTCGATCCTACTTATGAAATTTCATACTAGAAAATCTAGGAATTCAATCTACATTATATATATGTGAGGTTTCTAAATATTTTTGCTCGCTTTTTTTTAAGCTGCATGATTCTCTAAAGTTAGGCCGGCTTTTGGCCACTTTTCATCAAGCATGAGATAGTGTAGGACAAACCGTACGTACAAATATTGAGAATGGAATCGTGTGAGAAAATCATTCTCTCTACACAACCATAAAACTTCAATTAATTTTATACTTCCATATGGAAAGTAAAAAATAATTGATACAGCCATTCACAAATCTTAATGGTTTTCTTATATATATGAAAATATTAATTGGCCATTGCTATTTCATCAGTTCAATTAATATATTGATCCATTGATGAGAAGAAATCTATATACGCACTCCTCACAAAGCTAGAATAGGATAAATTGCTTGCAATATATATATATATTTGGACCGTTATTATGATCGAGAGAGCAAATAGATGAGATTCACATGTTTGAATAGGTGTTCAGACAGTTCAAAAATTATTGGGATAACTTCACTTCAAGGTACTGAACTTTCACCATTTTTTAAAGAAAATACATGAACTTCAAAACGTCTCAATTTAAGGTATTTACTTTTCGGAAAGTCTTAATTATGGGTCATCCGTTAGGATTTTTCATTAAATTCTATCAAAATTTTCAAAATACCACTATTATATATATATATATATATATATATATATATATATAATTTCAAAGATTCAGGCATAGGTATTTTTGCAAATTACGTTAAATTCTAACAAACACCTAAACCCTAGCAATTTTTTTTCTCTTTTTTTTTCCTTAAAAAATTATCGATGGGTATTTTGAGAATTTTAATAGGATTTAATAGAAAATCCTAACAAAGAACCCCTAATTGAAACTTTCTGAAAAATAGATACCCTAAATTGAGACGTTTTGAAGTTCACGTATCTTCTTTCAAAAATGGTGAGAGTTCGGTACTCTTAAGTGAAATTCTCCCAAAATTATTTGAACATATGATTCTAGCTCATTTATATTCTCTCATATAACTAATAATTTAGACAATATTTAATCGTTGTGAATCTCAATCAGAATACATTTGGGTCTCATATATTCTGCTCATAGATGAGTACATACTATTTTGATAGGACAGCTACGCAGATGAGTGGAAATCATAAATTTGAATGAAAAAAGGAAAGAAAAGAAAGAATATACATTGCTTTTAAATGACAACTAAAATTGCTTTATTGACAATTAAGCAATTGAGTTGAGTACTGTCATTAATTAGCTAGCTAGAGTATAATATATATATATATATATGTTACGACTTTTGTGGGATTGGCCGGATCCATGATCATTTCGTAGCTTTGCAATATTTGACCTTGTACTAATTGATTTTTTAGGATTAGCTAGGATGATATGTATGTCTTAGGCAGGGATATATATGCATGTGGTGTAGGTTTTACTCGATCAAAATCAAGTTGAAATAGCTTTTGAATAAAAATGCCCCTCGTCGTCCATTCATACGTTATAAAAAAGGGCCGAATCCGGACGTACACTAAGAACAAACTGGGACTCCACTTGAAGAATGGCATCTCATAGATCATATGGCAGTCCTTTTGTTTTTCTGATCCTCTGTATCTTTCGTCTACTGGCTTGCACAGCTATTACTGTAGATTCCCATGTAAATCTCTCATACGTACACACACAAAACTGGTTGAATCATGGCGGAGACTTGTATAACAGAAGATATGCCAACAAGGAGACCAAGATCAGCCCTGCAACTGTTTCCAAGCTCCAACTGAAGTGGAAATTCTACGCAGGCAAAGACATTACTGCAACACCGGCAATTTTCAATGGTACCCTTTATTTCCCAAGCTGGAACGGCTACATCTACGCCGTCAAAACATCCGATGGATCACTTGTATGGAAGAAGAACTTGCAGACATTAACAGGCCTTAACGCAACGGGTTTTGTACCAAATGTGAACTGGACAGTATCAAGATCAACGCCACCGATTGCTGGGGACCTGCTCATCATTGGAATCTATGGACCAGCTGTTGTTATTGCCGTTAAAAGGTCAACTGGAAAGCTTGTTTGGTCAACCCAGCTTGACGGCCATGTCTCAGGAGTCATCACCATGTCCGGAACTTATTACAAAGGGTTAGTGATCACTCATTTTTACCTGCCTCTCGAACTACGTACAATCTCACAATTCTATTTCTTGCCCTGCAGTTACCAATCACCATAAATTATATATATTTTTACCAAATATATGTTCGTATACAAATTAAACACACAGTAGATCGATAGTGCGTGGTGGGTTATCCATATATATATATATGAATTTTGAAGTAAAAGGAATTGTTATGTTTAAAATAAATTCTTTCGACCAGAGAAAAAAAAATGCATATCTAAGTTCACCAGCATCTTAATTAATCATTTAGTCAACGTAAATAATATAAAAACCTTGCATAATTTGCCTGTCATTTTCTGAAAGACGCACGTCAGACAATTTTATAAGGGATTGAAAAGAAAACACAAGAACGCATTCAATAGAAAAACATCTCATATCACCACCTTAATTAATTACGATTGTTTATAATACTAAACAATCATAATCATCGGTGTATGGAAACTGATCACCCAGAGACACGGAATGAATAAAAAAGGAAATTTTCCATAAAAAGTCAGAAAGTATAACCGGCCTGTTTGCCGATTATTATTTTTTTCCCTTTTTCCGAAAACAACTTTCTCACGATACTAACAAAAAATTCAAAATTCATTTTACCTTAATTTACATCACATCATACCAAAAAAAAAAAAAAAATCCGTCAAAAAGTTTATCAAAGACCACCATTAATTCTATTGAATCATACTCGATCAAAAAGATTTGGTTTAATTAGGTGCATGCTTAGATGGTCTTAGCTTAGCTAAAATCAGTCGAGTTAGGATTATGTTTTGGTCATTTGTCTATTTAATGAATTTGGCTTAAAGTCAGTCAAATTATGATTAGGGTTTATGTGACGTCCTATATTACCTGAGAATGGGGATGTGCTTATATGTATAAACGCACCCTTCATGATACAACACATTTTAAAGTCGTGATAGCGATGAACCTATCAGAACTCCGCAGTTAAGCATATAAATGCATACTTCTACGAGAATACTATCAGGATGGGTGACCTCTTGGGAAGTCTGGTTTGAGGGAGCAAAAAGCAGACAATATTAGATCATTAGGGTGGGTCGTTACAAATGGTATCAGAGCAATTACCCAACCTGATATGGAAGGAGCGTGCATAAGCCAATGAGGGTCGCCAACGTGCACTTGCTGGGACGCCAAGAATAAGGTGATCCATGAGGATCGACAGCGAGAAGTGAGAACGCTAGGTTCCAAGATGGGGTGATTGTGATGTCCCACATCGCCTTGGAATGAGGATGTGCTTATATGTATAAATGCATCATTCATGACACAACACGTTTTAAAGCCGTGATGACGATGAACTTATCAGAACTCCGCAATTAAGCGTGCTTCTACGATAGTAGTATTAGGATTGGTGGCCTCCTAGGAAGTTTGGTTTGGGGGAGCCAAAAATGGACAATATTGTGTCATTGGGGGTGGGTCATTACAGTTTAAACTCTAAATCTATTTAAATGTGTTTTTATACTCCAATGAAAAGAGAGTAAAAGTTGATGAATTCACAAATTTTATTTTGACGCATGACTCGTCTTCAATTCGGTAATGAGTCTCCACCAAACTTCATTGTTGACATTGACCAGTGAAACTTAGTTTTACTAATTTACTTGGAGTACTCCCATAATTGTTGAGTGAGGCTATGTTTAAATTAAGTAGAATTTATCTTCTTCTTTTTTTAAAGTTCTTTCTACCATCCTGGACAAAAAGTCAACTTCAGAGCACACATTCAAAATATTTCATTGCCAACAGATTTTTTTTTTATATAGATCATTGCCAACAGATTTAAGTCTCCCATGTGATATTGGATGCTTTGATTTTTGCAGTGGTTTCTATGTTGGTACATCTTCACTAGAAGAAGGTCTTAGCATCGAACAATGCTGCACCTTTCGGGGCAGCTTTTCCAAATTAGATGCCTGTTCAGGCAAGATCTTGTGGCAGACCTTTATGTTGCCAGATAACAACAACAAGATTGGAGAATATGCTGGGGCTGCTATTTGGGGAAGCAGCCCATCAATTGATGTCTCAAGAAACCATGTCTACATCGCCACTGGGAACTTATACTCAGTTCCTCTAAATATAAGCCAATGTCAGGAAAAGGAGAACAATCAAACGGTACCAACTCACCCAGACGAGTGTGTGGAGCCGATACCCACTCAGAATCAATCCTGGCGCTTGATCTAGAATCTGGCAAGATAAAATGGTTTCACCAACTAGGAGGTTATGATGTTTGGTTCATTGCATGTAACAATCTTTCGACCCCTAATTGTCCACCAGCAGGCCCTAACCCAGATGCAGATTTCGGGGAGGCACCACTTATGCTTAGCATAAAGAGGAATAAAACCAAAATAGATATTGTTGCTGCTGTTCAAAAAAGTGGATTTGCATGGGCTTTGGATCGCAATAATGGCAACCTCATCTGGTCCACAGTAAGTTGTACCGCTAGCTCCTTTGTGTCAGATCAAATCATCATATTTTTTTTTTTAAGGAAACTTCACCTCACTACAAAAATTTTATATGTTAGCTGTTTAAGTTAATGATACGGGTAATTGAAAGGGGTTAAAACATTAGAACCCCAAATTAAAAAAATTTAAAATTTTGGAGGTTATTGAAAACCACGTGCATGCATGATATATATATAGTTCGAAAGGTAAGCGAAGTTTCCATTTTTTAACTTCTTATTTTTTTGCAAAAGTAATGATTGTGATATGGACTGATCACAACATTAATATTCAGCTTGTGATAGAAAATCTTGACCTCTATTTTAGAATATCATGCATTGCCGTTATTTCTTCATATGATATCAATTAATGCACAATTTTTGTAATTTGCTAACTAAGATTTTGATATAGGAAGCTGGACCTGGTGGCCTTTTGGGAGGGGGTACCTGGGGATCAGCCACTGATAATAAAAGGTTATACACAAACATTGCTAACTCTAACCGCAAGAACTTCACTCTCAAACCTTCCGAGAAAACCACAACCGCTGGTGGATGGGTGGCAATGGATACTAAAATGGCAAAATCCTATGGTCCACGGCCAATCCTGGCAATGCCACCTCCGCTGGTCCTGTTACTGTGGCTAATGGGTTGCTCTTTGCAGGATCCACAAACCCAAAAGGACCCATCTACGCAATGGACGTCAAAACTGGAGATATTCTGTGGTCTTATGAAACTGGAGCCACCGTGTATGGTGGCATGTCGGTGAGTGATGGATGTGTATATGTTGGCAACGGATACGTGATTCTTGGTGCTTTTAATCCATCCTTCACTGCTGGAACGTCACTCTTTGCCTTTTGCCTCTCTCATGAATACTAGTAGAGTATTTATATAAACATACTATACTAATTAAGCTGAGGCATAAAAACGATTATCTTCAATCCGGTCCGGGCTCAAAATAAAATGTGGACTATGAGTATGGATATATTATGACACATAATGGATGCACTTTTTTAGTTAGTCTTTTCTTTTAGAGGTTGTGCATGTCCTTAATTATTTCTTTTAAATATTTCTCATGATGTAAAGTTCCTTGCATATATGGTTCAAACTTCTGACGATATGGATAGCAAGGAAAAGTGAACTATGTGTAATTACACTTTGGTACAGCTTTCTTAGGGAATTCAATAACAAATTAATTACACCCAAGGGAGTTTTTTTTTTAAAAAAAAATTTTAAATGAAGAAGAGTAATTAATTATACGCATACTCGGCCACTTCAACACTCTTTAGCGTGGATTTTAAATCACTATTAGATTTAATTAGAATGAATTATATATTATTAAATTTTGATCCAATAATAATTTTAAAAGTAACGTCAAGAAGTGTGAAAGTGTGAGTAGAAGAGTATGTGTGTCCATAGCATTACTCAATGAAGAAACAGTGAAAAAAAAAACAAAACAAAACAGTTGACCGACTTGCTTTGTTTTACTCCATGACTTGGAATTCTTTTTTGTTAGAATATACATTCTATATTAAGTTGATTTATTTTCCTATTAATTAAGCTTATTTCTCATTTAGATTTGATTACCATTTTGTATTCTCTATATTAAAGCTTTATCTATTTCTTTGTAAATTTATTCTCTTTCGTATTTAGTCTAACTTTTTTTGTTTACCACTTCTTAACCTCTCTATAAATAGAGA